>JAULBV010198379.1:0-67848 GCA_032358295.1 Pterothamnion heteromorphum | reverse complement strand
ATTGTACTCTTGAGTATTGTACTCTTGAGTATTGTACTCTTGAGTATTGTACTCTTGAGTATTGTACTCTTGAGTATTGTACTCTTGAGTATATTAGTTCATTAAATTCTAAAATTCGTCTATTAAACGTAGGATCAAGAGTAAGGTGCGACTATTCTGATATACTAACATATGTTAGAATGACCATGCAATCATTAGTACGTTCTCAAGAATCATATTGACGAACAATTATCATATCGACGAACGTCATATCGACAAGTGTCATTCTGACGAACTCAAGAGTAACGGCTCATTTAGACGACTGCACGAACGTCACTATACACCCGACATAATGACGGTCATTCAAGAGTGACGTATGTGGGAGGGTCAGAGCGACCCGTCAGCCCAACGGTTGTCAGAATGACAGCGTGTCCCTATAAGAGACGCTCTGGTATATGAGGGTGGGAGGGTAAGTTGGTATAATCATCCACATATCTACATATGTAGGTAGGTACTATTTAGCTCTTGAAAATTCCGCCCATGACGGGACGACTAATTGACTATTGTCAAACAGACAGAATAACACTGCCAATCTGATAGACGACTGAATGACGAGTAGGCGAATAACGGGTCGCTCCAGCGGGTTGCTCAACGAGAGTCGTAAAATGCCACCAGATCAACTACGAACGAGAATGAGCGAGTTTCTCCAGTGAGAGCTAGAATCGTCCATCGCAAAACGAGAGGGCTTAAACGACGTTTACGGAGGTGGCTCCTACAGACGAGAGTTAGTGTATGTACTTACTCCGAGTTTAGTACAGCATATATATATAGAAGAAGAAGAAGAATTAGAATTTAATATATACAAAGAGAAAAGGGAGTGAGTACATACGAGAAAGGAAGTACGAGAGTGCGATCAAACGGTAAGCCAGCGGACGGAGCATCTTGAAAACTTTCTTTGGAGCTTTCTTTGAGTAAGTAAGTACCTATGTAACTACCTGTACGAATGTCTGACCTTCTTGAAAATGCCAACTTTCTTGGTCTTGAAAGTAAGTATGTACCTACTCATTTATTTTTCATATTTAAGTGGGTGGCCTTGGAACGATATAGGGTAGGAGGTCGGATGGAGCCTACATCGAAATCCATCACAACTCTGATTTAGTAGGTATGTACCTACAGAGAGGTCTTGAAATGCGACTTTTTGCTCTTTTGAGTACGTTTCTGGCACTGGCTTTACCAAGTCAGGCACAAATTGTAATTAAGGGTGACTCCGTACTGAAAGTAGGGACTCTCCAATCTCTCACCATCGAAGAGAACTCTGGCAAGAATCTCAAGATTGAAGTCTTGAAGAACGGAAAAACTTGCAAAGAAGGTTGGCAGCTTCTAAAAACTCTGGACGATAAGCCCATTCTCTTGGTTATGGTGACTGAAGAAGCCCGTTACACGTTCGTTTTCGCTAGTTCCGAAGGTGAGAAAACGAATCTAGTAACTCACACTCTTGAGCCTGAAAACGCCCCTATAAAGCCCGATCCTGATCCAAAACCAGCTCCGACTGCCAATTTGGCAGTCAAGATCAAGGCTTTGAAGCCCGACTTGAAACTCTTGAATAAGTACCAAACTATTTGGGAAAGCTTGAATAGCCGAAAGTTTGACAATTTCGGTACGTTTGAAAGCGTACTCAAGAGTGAGATGGCAAAAGGTCTTCAACCTAATGAGTTGAAAGACGTTCGAGATCTCGTTGCTAAGTTCCTCTTGGACAATCTGAAGGATGATCCTCGACGTACTAGCGTCTCTGATATGCAAAGTACCATCGACCAGATTATCGCCGCCTTGAAGGAGGTCAAGTAATGAATAATTTCCAAGGTTGGGTAGATGCTCCAGATGAAGTCGCAGCCGTAGTTAGTACTCTTGAGTTTCCAAACTTCCAAACTGGTGCTCCTACTAATGAAGATGCGATGCTGCATACCATCTTCAAGCAGCAAGTAGGTTACTGGACTACAGACGTACAAGAGATTGGTGACTGTGTAAGCTTTGGCTATGGCCGAATGGTAGATTACACACAAGTCATGGACTTCGTTTTCGACACGTCTCCGGGACTTGATCTTGACTTCGAGCAGACGGCTACAGAAGTCATCTACGCGGGTGGCCGTGTAGAAATTGGTGGCCGTCGAATTGGCGGAGATGGACTCGTAGGTGCGTGGGCCGCTCGCTACATCAAAGAATTTGGTTCCATCAGCCGTAAGCATCTTGGCCGTCTTGGGCTTACTCCTGAGTATAGCGGTCAGCGTGCACGAAATTGGGGTCAGAACGGCTCACCATCAGTGGTGAAGCCCGAAGTGATGAAGCACCCGATTCAAGATGTGACGATGGTGACCACCTTCGCACAGGCAATGTGGCACCTACAAAGTGGGCGTACCATCGCTGTTTGTAGTAATGTCGGCTTCGAGAACAATCACCAAGGCCAAACGATTCGAGACTCAAAAGGTTTCGCTCAACGTGGAGGCTCTTGGGCACACTGCATGACGTTCATTGCAGGTCAAATGGGTAGTCGTCCGGGCCTCTTGTGTGCCAACCAGTGGCCACATAGTATGGTCACTGGCCCAATGGGTGATACGGAGTTGCCACCGTGTTCATGGTGGGTAGATGCCGATACAGTCAACCTTATGCTTGGTCAGAGAGACTCTTTCACTTGTAGTCAGTACCGTGGTTACCCCGTGCGTAAGTTAGACTGGAGTCACTAACCGGAGAATGCGTATGTTCATGCTCGTGTACGGATTGCTCGCAATGTTTCTCAAGGCTATTGCTAGTGCTGCGACATGGTTAGCCGTGTCTGCGGAACGGAAAGCAAACTCGACGGGTGAAGCTCTTGAAGCCGCTGCTTCTAAAGCGGATAAAGAAACAACAGCTCGTAAGTTAAGCAATCTTGAATCTGCAATTGTACTGCAACGTGTGGTGAAGCTGTCTGAGAAGAACGAAAAGATTCTCAATACAGCTGCTAAACGAGAGGTCGTAGCAAAGAAACTTACGAGTATCTACGACACATTCAAAGCTTGGAAAGGTACACTCTCTCCATATTTGCTTGGTAAGGTAGACACACTCATGGCTCTTAGTGCCATCGCAACCTACAAACCAGAATGGCTAATGACGGCCTTCTGTTGGATGAAAGGAATAACAGGATGAAAGCCTTACTTTTAATCGTACTCTTGAGTACGACTGTACAAGCTGGTGACCGATTTCCGCGATTGAAGGCTTGGCTTAAAGGTAAGCCAATTCAAGTAGAGCTACCCAAAGTAAACCCACCTAAAGTAGTAGTGGCACCTGAACTTGTTTACAAAACAATGCCTTCATGTGCCAATGGAGTGTGCACAAAATGAGTGAGAACATCCTTCAGTTCTTCACCTACAAGCACTTACCTCCAGAGCTAGCTGCGGTGAGCAAGCCATTCTGCGAACTAGCAGAAAACATGGCTGTAATCTTGCCTCGCAATGCTGAACGTACAGTAACTTTACGAAAACTTCTTGAAGCCAAAGACGCTGCCGTCCGTGCAGCAATTTCCAAAACAAGTGAGTAAACACATGCTCGATAGTATCAAAACGATTCTAGCCTTCTTGAAGGCTCCGACTTTTGAGTCAGACAGCGTTAAAGCCGTTCTGGACGCCGTAGGTAGCATCTATGCTAACCTAGCGGAGATCTTGGCCTTCAACCTGAAGATGGATGAGCCGGGCCTAGATGAAGCTCTTGAAGAACTGGCCTTGCAATGCAAGGTTGCTCAAGCCGAACCTGCCAAGTCAGGTGCTGCAGTAATCTCGTTGATTATTCAGCTAGTTCCAATCATTCTTGAATTCTTGAAGGCTCGGAAATAATGGAAAGAGTAGGTTCCGGTCATCCAGACGTTTGTCAAGCGAACCTTGGTAATGGCCCTTGCATTTACAGAAAGACGACCGGCTCCTCCTATTGTACACTCCATAGTACTTCATCTATGGAGAAAGCCGAAAAGAACGCAACCTTAAGAAATTATACTCTTAAGGGTGCGTTTGCCGGTAAAGGTGAGTTGTTACTCAAGAGTCCAAGACTTAAGAGTCTCATTGAAGAAGTGGTACTCGTCCGTGTCACTCTTGAAAAGGTCATAAATCAGATCCAACAAGATAGTGACGTGATCCTGTATGCTGACAAGATTCAAAGTCTCGCCAACACGATCAAGAATTTGATGGAAGGTAGTCAGAAACTACAAGAGAAGAACGGAGAATTGATTGATCGCACTACTCTTTTCGAGCTAGTCGATAAGATCATTGTCGTTATTCTTAAGTACGTGACTGATCCAGACACGTTGGCTCTTTTAGGTGCAGAGATTTATGAACTCGTTACAGCAGGAAATGGCGAGTAGGTTCAAACTGAGGCTCACAAGAGCAGGAGTTGTTGACCCTGCTCGTTGGGCTACGCAATACAGAATGATGAGTGGCGATTACAAGGGTCTGTGGTCATTTGACCACCACCCTTGGCTCAAAGAAATGCACTTGAGCAAAGCAGAAACAAATGTAGGACAGAAAGCTGCCCAAATGGGCTATTCAGAGACATTGATCAATCTCGCTTTCTACACTTTGGACGTTCTTGAACGCAACGTATTGTATGTCCTTCCTAACTTTCGTCCAGATGCGAGCGACTTCACTAACCGTGCGTTTAATCCTGCCATCGAAAGCAGTCCGCACCTCAAGAATATGTTCCGTGGAGTAAGCAACGTCGGCCACAAGATGGCTGGACTCGCTAACTTATACATCCGTGGGAGCAATACACGAGCCGGTTTGAAGTCTGTTCCAGCAAGCTTGCTGTTGTTTGACGAATTTGAGGAACACGACCGTAGCAATACGAAACTTGCTGAAGAACGTATGTCGGGCCAGTCTGTACGTACAGACTGGAAAGTAAGCACGCCAATGGCTCCGGGAACCGGGATCAATGCTGTATTTGAGAAGTCAACGAAAGAAGAATTCCATTTTCGTTGTCCCTCTTGCAGCCGAATGATACTCTTGAAGTTCCCGGAGTCGTTGGTAATTACTAGCGACGATCCAGAAAGCATCGACATCCATAAGAGTCACCTAATTTGCCATGAGTGTAAGGCTGTCATACCTCATGAGGCGAAATCAGAGATATTCAAGAATAATGAGTGGGTGCCAGCAAATACCACTCAGCTTACTCGTGGATTCCACATTAGTCAACTGTACTCTTGTGCGTTGCCTCCGTGGAAGATCGCTAAGCTGTATCTTGAAAGTATGAAGGACATCACTGCTGAGCAGGAATTCTTCAACTCTAAGCTCGGTCTAGCTCATCTCGTAGCTGGGGCTAAGCTTACTCTTGATAAATTTGAGAGCCTTATCAAAGGCTACTCAATGGTAGACTCAGCCAAGCCGGGCAACATCGTTACTCTTGGGTGTGACGTAGGTAGAAAGCTCCATATCGAAATCGACCATTGGGACGTAAGCAAAGCCAACGCTCTTGATTGGAACGCTCGTAGCGTTCCTAAACTCATTTGGGCCGGTGAGCTTGACGACTTCGAGCAATTGGATCAACTTATGATCCGTTACAACGTCAATTTCGCAGTCGTCGATGCGATGCCAGAGACTCGTGCCGCAACTTCATTCGCGGCAAGATTCTATGGACGAGTACGAATATGTCGGTACAACTCCAACGCGACCTCAAGAAGCGTTTTCGCTGGAGAAGATGACATACAAGTAAGCGTCAACCGAACGGCTTGGTTAGATCAGAGTCTTGGACGCTTTCGTAATGGAAGTATCTTCCTACCTAGCAATCTTCCAAGAGATTATGTACAACAGTTGATGGTTCCTATGCGAATTCCTGTTAAGGACTCGCAAGGAAATACAGTGTATCGTTACATTACTCAAGATGGTGTACACGATCACTACGCTCACGCTCGTAACTACGCGGAGATAGCACTGCCATTCGCACTCTCAAATAAGGTATACAAAGATGTTGACTAGTTGCGTTCACCCGGACTATGGGTTGCAAGATTGGGATAAGTATCGTGCGACCTATCAAGGTGGACGCTATTTTGTCGAGAGATACCTCAAGAGGTATAATAAGAGAGAAGACGAAGAGGACTTCAAACATCGTCGAGATCTTACGTACTGCCCGGCATTTGCTGAAGGCGAGATTAATGAAATTCGTAACTCGATCTTTCAGCGTATGAATCTCATTACTAGAACATCGAAGTCAGAATCGTATATCAGAGCAGTCGATGGCAAGGGTGGTGGAGTTGACCTTAAAGGTAACTCCATGAATTCGTTCATAGGTCAGCACGTACTCCCTGAAATTATGACTATGGGTAAGGTAGGCGTGTATGTAGACATGCCTAACTTCAGTCCTGTAAGCTCTCTTGCAGAGTTTCAGAAGGCTCCTAGTCCATACGTCTATTTGTATCGAGCAGAAAATATCATGAGTTGGGATACACTCATGATGGACGGAGAGCAAGTTTTCTTGAGTGTACTCTTGAGAGAGAGCCAACTTAGTGTAAACTCGTATGGCTTACCCGATAAGTACAGCGAGAAATTTCGCTTCTTGAAGTTGACTACAGAAGGCGTTCAGGTTCAAGTGTGGTCGAAGTACATGGCTCCGAATACCAAAGTACCTGTTGAGAAGATGGAATCGAACACACTCTTGAGTCTGACACGTATTCCTTTCATCTTGGGAGATATTGGAAAGTCACTATTGAATAACATTGCAGATTATCAAATCGCTCTGTTGAATCTTGAAAGTAGTGACATCAATTACATCCTGAATAGTAACTTTCCGTTCTACGTAGAACCTTACGATGCGAAGGCAGATGCTTTCCAGAATCAGAAGATAGAGTTTGATGCTGAGACTGGTGCAGAGAAAGTCATACCAGACACGGTTGCGGCTGGCCCTAATCGTGGGCGTAAGTACCCTATGGGAGCCAACCCACCGGAGTTCATCCATCCTAGCCCTGAGCCTCTTAAGGCTAGTATGGAGAAGGAAGCCCAGATCAAAGCTGACATGCGACAGCTCTTGAATTTGAATCTTGCTAACGTGTCTCCGAGTCGAATCAGTGCCGAAGCTAAACGAGTCGATATGATCGGTCTTGAATCAGGACTCTCAGCAATCGGTCTTGAAGTCGAAGGAATGGAGCGAGCCATTGCAGAGATTTGGTGTGAGTACGAAGGCTTAAGCAAGGAAGAAATCCTTGTTAAGTATCCAGAAAACTACCAGATCAAGAGTGATGCTCAGCGTATTCAAGAAGCTCAAGAATACAACCAAGTTAAGGAAGTGGCTCCTAGTCGTACATTCGCTAAGGAACTTAGCAAGAAGGCAGCGATTACCGTTCTTGGAGGTCAGATTACTTCGAATGTAATGAACACAATCTTGCAAGAGATTGATAAAGCCAATTACATTTGTAGTAATGCTAAAGAGATCCAATTGGATCTTGCTAGTGGTCTAGTGACTACCGAGACTGCTTCGACTGCTCGTGGTTATGATGGCCAAACTGAAGCTCCAAAGGCTGCTCAACAACATGCAGAACGCTTAGCACGAATCGCAGAGGCTCAAACTAAGGGGACAAACATCGCCGGTGTTTCTGATATAAACCAGAACACCGACAACAGAAATACGGAAGATTCCAACAATACTCAAGAGTAGGAGATAGAAGTGCCGTTACCAGTAAGTATTACGCCGAAGTATCCCGATTGGGACGGCACTAGCTATGACCGTTCTCTTGATGAAACATCACTACTAATTCCCAATAGTGCGTTCGATGATGCCCAGATTCGAGCAGAAATCTTGGCTCATCAAGAAGCTCTTCAAAATAGTGGTACTCCTGATCCAGATGTCGTCCGTTGGCAAGCTAGCTCAGGCAACACCAAAACCGGCAACTTTGCTACCCTTGCCGGCGGACAAGGTAATACCACAAGTGGCCCTTGGTCAACAGTCGGTGGTGGCAGGAATAATACAGCAAGTAGTCAATACTCCACAGTCGGAGGTGGTGTAAATAATGCTGCTGGTGGTGAATTTTCAGGTGTAGCTTCGGGTTATAACAATAGCTCAAGCGGAAATTACTCGGCTATAGGTGGTGGCAGCTCCAACCTTTCATCAGGTGAGCATTCTACGATTGCTGGGGGTCAGGGGAACACTACGAGTAGTGACTCTTCAACTGTTGGCGGTGGCTACGCCAACACTTCTAGCGGTTTACGATCTACAATTGCTGGAGGCTACAACAACAATTCAACTGGTACGTCTTCAACTGTCGGTGGTGGCAGCGGAAATACTGCAAGTGGTGATTACTCAACAGTCGGTGGAGGTCAAACCAACACCGCCAGTGGCAGTTACTCAAGAGTAAGTGGCGGAAAAGAAAATACTGCCAGCGGTAACTATGCAGCAGTGGTTGGGGGTAAGTCTAACATTGCGTCTGGTGAGTCCTCGACAGTAGGTGGTGCAGAAAATACCGCAAGTGGGCTTAGGTCAACAATTGCTGGTGGACAAAATAATACCGCAAGTGCAGATTATACTACGGTTAGTGGCGGCTATAACAACAGCACAACTGCAGATTTTGCTACAGTTAGTGGCGGAAAGTATAACGACTCAGTCGGCGTTAGTTCAACAGTAGGTGGCGGTCAACAAAACACCGCAAGTGGTGATCACTCCGCAGTAAGCGGAGGTCAGAATAACTTGGCTGATGGTGGGCGTTCTACAGTGGGTGGTGGGCAAGAGAACATCGCATCTGAAAACTACGCCACCGTGGCGGGTGGGTATGCTAATAGTGCAAGTGGACAGTACAGCACCGTTGGTGGAGGCTCAAGCAACGATGCAGGTGCCGCGTACTCAACAGTAAGCGGGGGTCTGAACAGTAGTGCAACTAGTCTATACTCAACTGTAGGTGGAGGCAGAGGGAACAACGCAAATGGAGAAAATACTACAGTTGGTGGTGGGAGGCTAAACACTGCAAGTGGTGAGGGTTCTACAATTGCTGGTGGAGTATCGAACACAGTAAGTGCCTCATACACAACAGTTGGTGGTGGCGTCGGCCATTCCGCAACGGGTCAAGGTGCTACTGTTGGTGGTGGAAATAATAATACCGCAAGTGGTATGTACTCTTTCTTGGGTGGTGGTTCACAGAATTTTGCAAGTGGGGAGAAGTCAACTGTCGGTGGAGGCCAGTACAACACTGCTAGTGGCACATACTCTATTGTAAATGGTGGTCGTTGTGCGGTAGCTGATCGTTACGGAATGCAAGCAAGAGCTAATGGAAGGTTTAATGTAAATGGCGATGCACAAGAAGTTAGCTTCATTCTTAGAAAAACAACCACGGACGCTACGCCAACGCAGCTAGGGTTAGACGGTGGCTCTTCAAAGCTGACGGTGCCTAACCAGAAAATTCTTGCTGTTGATATGCATGTGGTTGGTATCAAAACTGACGGCAGTGTAGCTTGTTCATTCAATCGCAAAGCAGCGATCAAGAATGTAGGCGGAACTGTAACCTTGGTAGGAGCAGTGTCGACAGTTGGCACTGACATTAGTGACAACGGTGCGTTAGCTACGACCATCACGGCTAACAACACCAACGATTCATTGGATATTACCGTCACAGGCTTGGCAACTACAGACATGCGTTGGGTGGCAACTGTAAAAGGAATTGAAATCGCTTATGCTTAAAGAATACATACTCTTGAGTGGATTACCTAGATCCGGCTCCACTCTATTGTGCAACATCCTTGCACAGAATCCTGAGTTCTACGTCTCGCCCGCCACGAGTGGATGCCACGATGTGCTGTTCGGTATCCGAAATCAGTGGGATCAACTGATCGAGCACAAAGCTGCTGGAGTCAATTACGACACCATGCGGAGTGTACTCCAAGGTGCCCTAAGTGGCTATCATCCAACAGACAAGAAAGTCATCATTGACAAGGGTCGTGGGTGGCTGTCCTTGATCGAACTTGCACAGTTCATCTTGAGTAAGCCAGTCAAGATCATCAGTACTGTGCGAGACATCTCCGAGATCTTGGCATCGTTCGAGATATTGTGGCGAAAGTCTACAGGGCAGAGCCAGTGGGCCTTTGAGAAAGCAGATTATATCAAGGCTCAGACTGTTGAGGGTCGTTGTGACATTTGGGCTAACTCGTCACAAGTAGTCGGACTCGCCTATAATAGACTCAAAGATGCATTTGCTCGTGGTCATCAAAAGTCGATCTTGCTTGTTGAGATGGACGACCTCACAAAATGTCCACTCTTGAGTATGCAACGGATTTACGACTTCATTGGACAACCTTACTTTGAGCACGACTTCTTGAACGTCCTTCAGTACACGAAAGAAGATGACGCTGGTGTACACCGTATTCCAGACTTGCATACAATCAGGAATGAAATCAAACCGGTGCCGCGTAAAGCACTACAAGTACTAGGCCGTGACCTAGTGAAGAAGTTTAACGGTTCCGAATTCTGGCGATAAACTCATAGGACACCTGAGATGTTACTCAAAGTTAAGAAGCCTTTTGTGACTCGTCAAGGACTCACTGTACCAGAATTATACTGGATCATTGGTGGCTTCTCGATGGATACAATGTCCAGCAGCGGCTCCATTACATTCGTCGGCTATGCTACTCAAGAGGCTCTTGATAAGAAGATGCAGCCCGTCTATCGAAAAATTATCCGAGTTGATGGCGACGACTTCAAGGCGTTACACACGAAGTATCTACCTGCATTAGGCAAAGATCTCTACGATCTTGTCATCAAGAAGGAAGCACTCACCGATTTTGAGGTCATCGCCTAATGGAACAGTACACTAACCTAGCAGCTAGTACACTAAGTAGCGGAATAACTAGTAGTGCAACTAGCCTGACTCTGGTTAGTGCTACTAACTTTCCTACTAGTGGAAACTTTCGATTAGTAATAGGCACCGAGTTACTCTTGTGTACGGCCATCTCAGGTACGACATTAACAGTAACTCGCGGGATCGAAGGGACGACTGCTGCCGCCCACGCTGGCGGGGAAGTAGTTAGTCATGTACTAACTGTTGCGAGCCTACAAAGAATTATTCTTGAGTACGGATTGCAACACGAACCTCCATCAGCGAGTTTTACGTGGGCTAATCAAGACACGGCCACAGTCACTAGTGGTGATCGTGGTATCCTTCTACAGAATCTCACGGACGCAGGAAGTGTTTGGGATGTCAACGCAAGAGTAAAATCTAGGACTACTGGTGACTACAAGCTGACTGCTGGATTTAGTGCCAATCTTGGAGTACAATCCTTCGGTATGGCTGGTATCGGGATCAGGAACACCAGCAATGACCGATTTGAGATCTTGAGATTCCACAACGATGGAAATGACTGTTGTGTCTCTGTAGTCTCTGGAGATCAGTTTAGTGGATCTGTCAACCCTAGCGGTCAGAGTTCTAACTTCGTTGTAAACTTCTTGATTAACCCTAGTCAAGTGTGGTTACAAATTGAGGAGATCTCTGGAGTCACTTACTTTCGAGTAGGAAACAACGGTCTTGATTGGCTTACCATACACTCTCGTAACGTCAGTGACTTTATAGTCACATCAGATGGCGTATTCTTTGGCATTGTGCCATACAGCAGACCAGTCTCAATGAGACTCTTCTATTGGAGTGAACAATGATAGGGAGTCAACTACTAGGTAGGCTTGTCTTAGGAGCCGTTCCTAGTGGTTCTGGCTCCAGTGGTAGCTATAGCTTTGTAGATGTCTTGTCAATCACTGATACAGTGACTTGCACCAAGACAATCGCTCAGCCTTTGCAAGACACGCTAGTCTTGACAGACAACTTACTCAAGAGTACCTCGTATGCAGGTATTCTAACCGATTCATTGACGCTCTCAGACTCGATAGTTGCATTCATAAATCGAGTTCTTGTTGATACATTGACTTTAACGGATGTCTTGAACGCATCTAAGTCTCAAGGTTTGACCGATAATTTGTCAATAGGAGACTCGCTATCAAAAGCGAGTATTGCACACAGAACGATTGGTAGTCAGTTATCTATCATAGACTCGCTATCGAGATCCTTACTTTCTCGTCAAACGATTGTAGAAACTCTGAGTCTATCAGATACACTGACCGGTTTCATTAGTCGTACTCTTGAAGATACTCTGAGTCTGACAGACACTCTCTTAGGAGTGTCCTCAAAGAGTCTTCTTAGTACCTTAGCATTGTCTGACTCGATAAGTTGTACCAAAGTAAAGAACGTCTCTTTAGCCGATGGTCTGCTCATAACAGACAGTGTAAAGACTAACTTTGTGTTGGTACGATTTACGAATGAAGAGTTGACAATAACCGACTCGATTTCGTGCTACCGTCAAGTAAACTTCACTGATACCTTGACAGTAACAGACACACTCATCCGAGAACGGATTGCTGTTCCTCTAGCAGACTCGCTGACGTTTACTGACTCACTTAGTGTTACTCAAGAGAGCAACCGAAGTCTAACGGAACTCTTGAGTATTCAAGATGGGCTGACTCGCAGTAGCGTAGCAGTCAGGAATCTTGGAGATACACTAACCTTCAAGGAACGTCTAGTTGGATTCAAGAATCAACGCCGATTAGTAATGAGAGGATCACTACGAACGATTAGTTTACCTGCTCCTGAATTCAATGACTTTCAGGCTCAGCAGAATAAACTAGTAGTTGGTAGAGTGATGAATGGAGACTTCCGCACCTACGTCAAGCGGTCTAAACGCCTTCGACATAACTGGAGATTTATTGTCGACAAACGTAAGAAAGATGAGTTACAAGCTTTCTTTCTTGAAGAATCGGACTCTAGCTTGTACGTCTTGGACTGGAGAGGTCAAGAATGGACTTTGAAGTTGTATAGCAACGTACTTGACTTCACTGAAGTAGGACGTTGGGAGCCTTGTGGAAACAAATTCGAAATTACTCTTGAATTCGAGGGAGTGAGGTACTATGGTGATTAGCGACTCACTCTCTCTGAGTGACTTATTGCTCGCGGACATTAACGGTTCGCTTCCAATTTATGGGACTCTTGAGGGAGGTACTGTATATTGGGGTAATCAGCTTAATGGTCAGGAATGGGATTTGGCTAGTGCTCAATTGCGATATAAAGCAATGGTCACGGCAACAATCATGATTGATGATCTTGGATTTTCGGGAACCAAGACCGTTGTTAATCAACCTTTGCAATTTCCACGAAATGGAGCTACTGAGACTCCTATTCCTATTCAACAGGCAGCTTACGAGTTAGCTCTTGAGTTGCTAAAGGGTATCATGACCCAAGCTGAATACGAGAATACCTTTTCTCAGGCAATGTACTTTGGAAAGATCCGTATGGACTACGCATACGGAAGCAAATCTCCAGAGTATCTGACCGCAGGAATTCCAAGCCAACGTGCTTGGATTAAGGTCAAGCCTTATCTTGCGGACAACCGTTCAATAAATCTACGTAGGGTATAGGTGTACGATGGCAGAACCAACTGAGACTCCACCAGAAGCCAAGACGTTTACTCAGGCCGAAGTTGATGGATTGATGGCAAACTATCGAAAAGGTTTGCAAAATGACTTGGCTCAAGCTCAAGCAGAAGTTGAAAAACTTCGTAAAGGTGGTGGAGATACGAAGGGTCTACAGACGAAAATCAAAGAGTTGCAAGACTCACTCTTGAGTAAGGAAGAATTGGCAAGGCAGCAAATTGAACAAACTACTGCTAAGTTTCAGCAGGATTTGGCTACTGCACAGCAAGAAAAGCAACAAACGCACACCAAGTACGCACAGTTACTCTTGAGTAACGAAGTTGCGAGGGCTGCGGTTGATAATAATGCCTTCAGTGCAGACCAACTACAGGTGTTTGTAGGTGCCCAATCAGAAGTTGTGCCAGTTACCGACGACAAGGGTGCTCCAACAGGAGACTTCAAAGTCGTAACGAAGTACAACGACATCCAGATGACAGTATCTGAAGCAGTTGCGAAGATGCGAGAAGACAAGCGATTCGCAAACTTGTTCAAAGTCAGCGGTATCCCAGGAGTAGGGATGACTTTGAATAACACTCAGATTTCTGCATCAGACGGAAAAATTCCAACCAGTACTGAAGAGTACATGGCTAAACGTGCTGACCTCAAAAAGAAAGGATTAGTGTAACATGGCAAATAACTTAGACGCATACGTACCAGAGTGGTGGGCCAACGAAACTTTGGCCATTCTCCGCGAAAAAATGGTTGTGTGCAATCTAGTTCACCGAGACTTTGAGCCAATGTTTGCTCAGTACGGCGATACGGTTAATACCCGTCGTCCTTCTGAGATGAAGGCTATTCGTAAGCACAAGACCACAGCACTCTTGATTCAAGATGCGACTGCTACGAACGTGCCAGTGGTTCTTGACCAACACGTACACGTTGCGTTTAACATCCACGATCTTGAGCAAAGCTTTGCATTCAAGGCTCTTACTACAGAGTACCTTGATCCAGCAGGCTTGGCCTTGGCTCGTTACGCTGATCGAGTGGTTCTCGGTCAATCAGCACGTTGGATTGAAAACGCACTGATGGTCGGTGACAATACGAAAGGCTCCTACGATAACCTCGTGGACGCCAATACGTACATGACCGGCAACAAAGCGTATGAAGAAGGCCGCAATATGATTGTGGCTCCGAAGATGAAAGGCAAGTTACTCAAGAATAAGGAACTGTTCCCGGTACAAAATATCGGAACTGATGATCTTGTTCGTCGCGGTATGCTTGGCCGCTTGAGTGATTTTGACTTGTATACTTGTCAGAATCAAATGGACACCCAACTCACCACAATCGCCGGTAAAACTGGTGCAACCACGGCATCTTCGGCATCTGCTCAGGGTACGTTTGTAGTCAACTTAACTGCCAACGCAGGTGTGACTTTGGCTGCTGGTCAAAGTCTGATTATCAGTGGTAGTCCGTACATCATCTCAAGCGTCTCGACGCTGGCGATTACTCTGACTACGGCTCTGCGAGAACCGGTTCTCTCTGGTGCAGTGATTTGGGTACTCGCTCGTGCACGAGTCACGAACGTGTATCCAGTCGGCCACATGGAAGAAATTGCCTTCACCAGCGGTGCTGGTATTCTTGATGTTGGTATCGGTTCGATTGTGCGTATTGGCACCAAGTGCTACACAATCATCGAAACCAGCCAAACAGTCGGTAGCTGGTATCTTGACCGTGCTCTTGAGGATGCAACTACATCTGCTATGGATGTAACTGTATTCCAAGGTGTGCAAATCAACTTTGGCTTCCACCGAAATGCCTTGACGACTGCAATCCGCCCACTGGCTCCAGTCAGCTCACAAATGGGTGTACGAAGTGCCGTAGCTAGCTTCGATGGTCTGACCGTCCGTGCTACGATGGGCTACAACATGAGTACGCAAAATACTCAAGTTACTCTTGACTTCTTGATGGGAGTTAAGGTTCTGGATCTCAACCTCGGTGTCGCACTCACGAGCTAAGAAATGGACTTTATCAATGTGGTCGAGAGGCTAGGCTCGCTTGGCCTCTTGGTTTGCTTGATTATCGTTCTTCCTAGTATTGTTCGTAGCTTCGTTGTTGGCGTACAAAGCGTCATTAACGAAGTTCAGAAGGTACATCAGGAAGCTATTGCCCATAGTGATAATCAATTGTCAAGGATTGTGACAGAGCATAGTGCAAGATTTGCATCCATTGAGGCTGTACTCCAGAAGAACATTGAAACGACGCAAGTGCTCATCAGAGAGATTTCTCTGATGAAAGAGAGAGTTACAAATGTTCACTCGACAGATTGAAAAGTTGTTTTACTTCTTGAGTAAGAAATTTGGTACGAGTATCACATATTATCAATCGGAGAAAGCACCTATTGACTTTGATACAGGTATGCGGTCTAATACCGACAAGCCGTACACAGTTAAAGCAGTGTTTGCTCCGGTTGATAATTATGTGATATTTTTACATAAATTGCTTGGCAAGACTGAAATGACAAAGACTCAATTTCTTGTACTCTTGAGTATGATGCCAGTTACGCCCAATCTTGAGTATGATTACTTCAAGGCCAACAATCAAACCTTTCGTAATCTAAGTTTGGAGAAGCATGGAACGATTGGTATACTTTGTGGAGAAGCTGTATGAAAAGAGAAGAATACTTCTTATACTGTCATGCTTCGATACTGAAGTTTATCAAGCAGGCTAACATTGGTTTGCCTGCAATCTTTCCGCAACACGCTTCAGAAACAGATCAGAAGGTTGATGCTTGTGTAGAGTTTCTAGTTGAAGGGCCGAATTTCAATAGAATTGGATCAGCTCGAGAAAATTACGCCCTCTTGAAGTTGGATGCTCTTGTCAAATCCAAAATAGTCAACTCAGATATTTACTGGCACCAACGAATACTTGGTAGAGTAGTAGATATGCTGGACAAACCGATTCCGATATACAAAATCGGAGACGCTAAATTCGACAAAAGCTACGCTGGCATACTTCGTCCTATGCCATCTAGCAGCACTCCTGTAACTCCTACAGGAGTCAAGGAACCAAATCACACACTTGTTACTCAAGTGTACGAACTGGAGGTCTGTTAATGGAACCACTACCCGGTGCATATATCGACTTAAAGCAAGTCGATTTTATGTGGGAAGATGGGTACTCAAAAGTAGGTGCAGTAAACTTGCTTGCTGGCTATACCATCGGAGCAACAACGATTGCTGTAGATGGATTCACTGGTCTGCTGAAAGCAGGAGTCATGCTTAAGTTTGCAAACCATGCAACTGAGTATGAAATTACTTCGGTTACTGGTACGCCAAATACCACAGGCATTGTGTTTAGCCCTGCTCTCACAGCAGCAGTGGCCGACAACGTAGTTGTGAATGTTGGGCCTGCACGCTTGTACATCAAGGTCGGTGAAGGAAACTTGACCTTCTCTGAGAAAGTGAATCGTGAGTACAAGATGGATCGTGGCCTTCTTGACCAAGTGCGTAATGGTGATGAAGTACCAATGGATGTAAACTTTCAGTTTGCATACATTTACTTGAAGTCTCCAGCAGGAAGCATTACACCAACTCCTCGTGAGTTCATGTACCAAGAAGGGCCAAGTTCTGATAACGTATCGACCGGCAAGGATTGCGAACCATACGCTATCAACATCGTACTCTTGAATAATGCTAACGCAACTACTTGTGCTGGCATCACTACTCCAAAGGAAAAGACGACTCTCAAAGAGTTCCGTCAAGAGTCCTTTGACTTTGATGTCAAAGCAGGTACAGTAGCAGCAGTTGGTAAGTGTAACGTCCCTCGTGCCATCGTAGAGCGTCTATAATGAAAATCAACGGTATCGAGGTTAGTAAACCTCGCTTGGTTAAGGTTCACTTTTATCTCGAAGACGGGCAAGCGGTGGAATTTGCGTTCCGTCCGCTTACTCGTGATGATGACTACGAGAAGATCACTCCAAAGCCTATTCCTCCAGAAGTCGTTAAACCGAATAATGTTCGGTTTAGGGATTTTGAAGATGCGAATTATAAAAGTGCGATGGAAGCTTGGGCAACTAACAGTGCTCACTGGAAATTCTTGAAGTCTATTGGAGCCACAGAAGGTCTTGAGTGGGACAAGGTGAAAACTGATGATCCCTCTACTTGGCCTCTTTGGGAGAAAGAAATTGATGAGTTGTTTGGAATTGGCTACTCGTCGAAATTGTTTGAGTCCTACGTTGACGCCAACATGTTGAGTGAAGAAGTGATGGAGGAAGCCCGCAAAAGTTTTATACTTTCCAAGGCTCCAAAGGAAACAGAATAATCCTTCCAAGTTTTCGTACTCAAAAGTACGCAGTCTGGAAGGCTTGCGAAAGGCTTGGAATCCGACCACCCGGAGTCCAAGCCTCTTTCGATGATAGTGACTTGACCACTCAAGCAGCGATCTTGGGATACTCACAGATCAGGGAGATGGAAGATGCCGAGATTGAAAATATCCGCATCTCTGCCTCAGTTGGATCGAAAGCGTTTTGAGAGCGATTTCAAATTGAGGGTCACGAGAGCTATTTACACCGCTATCAGGCAGTTCTTGATGGCGGCTGTTCCTAAGATACCTATTTGGACAGGATTTGCAAGGGGAGCCTTGGCACAACTTGAAGAATTGGTTGGTAGACATCCCGGATTCACAGACAAAACCGTCAATAAGGTACTTACCACACTTCCTAAACGTCGTGGTTTGTACTACAAGGGTATAGAACGAACGAACCTTAGTAGTAGACCTCTTGGTACTCCTAAAGCGGACATTGTGACCGGAGGAAGAATAACCAAAGCGTCAAAGAATGGACGTATTGTGTTTTTCTTTCAGATTGACATAGACTACTTTACATCTCTTGATGAAGCCAAATGGCATTCATTTCAAGCTGGTAGAGAAGCCTTTCTTGAAAGCATCAAGAACTACCTTCAGAAGAACCGTGATGTGCTCGGAAACTATCTAATTCGTAAGGAGTCGTAATGAGTACAATGTCCTACGAATTGGACATCAGTAAGTTTCTTCAACAATCGAAGCAAATTGAGGCTGCTTTCAAAGCCCAAGACACTGCTCTTCAAAATATAATCAAGAGTACGATTCGATACAATGACACTGGTGAAGAAACTTCTGGTGTAGTTAGAGTAGTAATCTCTGAGCTTGAAGAAGCTAACATAGCTTATCGTAAAGGTGAGAAAGGTCTTGAAATCCTGGGCACCACAGTCAACAAGACTGCTCAAGGAATGCGAAGATTGCGTGAAGAAGCTCAGAAGATGGCTAGTCTTGATAATCTTAAGCAACTAAACAAGAGTACGCGATTCACTAAGGCTTTTGACATCGCAGAGACTGGTGAGTTTGAGAAAATCAAGACTCGTATTCGTGAGTTGAATTCTGAACAAGTAAATCCTAAGACCATTAAGGACTTTCTTGATCAGATTCGTAGTGGAAAGACTGTTGAGGCTACTGGTCAGCTTGCTAAACTTCGAGACGAACTCAAGAGGATTGTCGAGCTTGAGAACATCGTAGAGAATCGAACTCGTAATAGAGATCGAGCACGTAAAGCTGTACCACGCTTCGATCAGTTCTCTCAGAAAGAGCTGATGCCATCGGCTTTTAAGTTGCAAGACTTAGACTTGAAGCCCGGTCAAATGAATCAAGTGCGTAAGTCTCTTGAAAGTCTACGTAATTCGATTAAGATTGATCCAGACATCAATACGACCAAGATTCGTGCCGTGATGGATCAACTCAAGAGTAATCCGATAAAGATCTTCAACGATCCTGTAGATCAGAAAATTGCAGATCGTTTGTCGGTAATCTTGAATATCTATCGAAACATTATCAACGCCAAACGCCAAGAACAACAGCTTGACCAGAACAAACTTGGCTTGATGAACAAGCAGAGTCAGCAGATTGACCAAGATAGTAGACAGACAGACATCGTATCAAAGTTGATCGGTCGTCGTCAACTACAACCTACGATGGATAGAATCAAGAGTGTAGATCCTAACTCTAAGTTAGATGTTGGTCGTCTTGAAACTCAACTCAAGGGTATTGCTCAGCTTGCTTTGCGTGCTGGCTTGAATAGCAAGCAGATTGGCGAACTGTTTGATAAGGTCAAGAGTGGTGACTTTTCAAGTGTCGAATCGAAGTATACACGAATCCTACAGCGGATAGTGAGCTTTAATCGTACTCTTGAGAGCGAACTGAACAGAACCGCTAAGATTCCTAACATGAAGTTGCCGACACCAGATGATACTGGTCTTGGCCGCATGAGAGATTTCCAGAGCATTCTTGAACGTGTCAAGACTAGCTTACAATTCTTTGTGATCTACAAAGGATTCTCAGTAGTATCAGACTCGCTCAAAGATGCCATTAAAGATGCTCGTGATTACGAAATCCAAGTGTCTTTAATCCGAACGATTTCTCAAGAAGCTCAACTAAGCTCTCAGCAATGGAGTAAAGGACTAGCTGGAGTTTCTAGTAAGCTTGGTATTGAGTTCAAAGACGTAGCCGGTGGAGCCTATGACGCGATCTCTAACCAGATCACTCAAGGTAGATCTACCTTTAAGTTTGTTGAAGATGCTGGTAACCTAGCTCGCACGACAAACTCTACTCTTAAAGACTCAGTGAACCTCTTGAGTTCGGTGGTCAACGTCTATGGTAGCCGAGCAGGAACGGTTGAGGAAATCTCTGCTAAGCTCTTCAAGACTATCGACCGTGGTCGTATTGTTGCAAGTGACTTGTCCAACACCTTTGGTCGAGTTGCCTTTACAGCAGAAGACGTTGGAGTATCGACAAACGAACTCTTGGGTACGCTGGCACTCTTGACTCGCTCGGGTGTGACCACTGATGACGCCATGACGTTGGTAAACAACGTGATGGTTCAAGTCTTGAAGCCTTCAGAAAGTCTTAAGAAAGTCTTTGAAGACTTAGGTATCGGTAGTGCTCGTAACGCTATCAAAGTCAAAGGCTTTGCTGGTACTCTTGAGTTGCTCCAGAAAGCTATTCAGGATGGCAAGGTCAATGTGGAAGAAATCTTCCCTGAGATGCGAGCAAACAAAGGCTTTAGCTTCCTTCGTGGTCGTCTCAATGAACTCAAGAATGAAATCAAAATCATTGGTCAAGAATCTGGACAGACTTACAAAAACGCCCTTGAAATCCGTGACGAACCTGTAGCTGATAAGATTGCGAAGATTAGCAATACTATCAAGAATGCTCTTACTGTAACTGTCGGTCAAGGTGTTAATGAAGCTGTAGTTGCTTTCGCTGAAAGCATCACTGGCTTGAACATCAAGGACATTACGAAGGATCAAGAGTCGTTTGCAAAGGCTACTGAGCGTCTTGAAAATGCGATCAGACTAACTGTGAAGACTGTAATTGCAGTTGCTGGTGGTCTTGGACTAGCTAGAGTTGCCTATCTTGGTTACGCAGTAGCTCAAGAAGTGTCAATGAAGTTGGCTCAAAGAAACGCTCTAATCGACGAAGTATGGACTAAGCAGAAGTTAGCAAATGCTGCTGCTACTCGTACTCAAGCTGCTGCTGAAGTAGATCGAGCAAATAAGGTTAATGGTAGAGTTGGCCTTCGATCTGCTATCGGTGGAGCCGCTGGAAGTCTGTTAGTTGGAGCCGCACTGTCGTATGTCTTATTCAAGAATACGGCTGTAGAGTCAATCAGTGATGTTGAACAAGCTTACGACGAAATGTTACGCAAGAGTAAGCAACAGATCAAGATTGATCCAGTTGTAACGAACATTGATAAGGTTCGTGATCAGTTTACTCTTGTTGGTCAGACTATCTCTCAACAGTTAGCTTCCAAGCTTTCTGCTGTAAATGATCGCTTGTTTAGCACTAAGCGGATTAGTGCAGAGATGGGTGAGGTTCTTCGTAATGGCTTCGTTGCCTACATTGACTTGGCGAAGAACAAGATTGAGGATCTTGAACGGGCGTCTACTAAACTTAGAACTCGTCTTGAAGATAAAGATCGAGGTAAGTTTACTGAGAGACTGAATGATACTGTATTTGGTTTGCAGCAACAGTATGCAACTGATCCTCAGTTCATGCAAGTTACTGAAAATCAGATTACAAAGAATATTGCAAAGATCAAAGAACTGTACTCCGCAGGAACTGAAGCTAGTGTTGAAGAAGCACGTAATCTATTTGAGAAAGTTGGGGAGTTGCAATCGCAACTTATTCAACGCGAAATGCAGATGCGTGTTAAACAAACAGAAGCCGAAGGTGGAGGTGTAGTATTCTTCGATCAAGCTCCACTACTCAAGAGGCAGAATGACTTAATCAGTCTCAGAACGGAACTTGAGAAACGATTAACTGCTGAACTTGAGAAGCAAAAAGATGCTATTGATAAGCAAGTAGCTGTCAAGAAGATGGAGCAAGATGCTCTTCAGAAGTCCATGACGAAGTTTGAGAAGTTCGACATCTTCAATGCTGATAATAGCATTCGACCTGAGTTTCGGACTAAAACCGGGCAGGTTGATATGGGTGCCGTTACTCAAGAGTTTGATAAACTCGTAGGAGACATCAAGAGTAAGCTAGACAAAGAAGTCTTGGACAAGATGAGTATTGACTTCACTAGCATGATTACTAAACGTCGGGATGCAATCAAGAATGAGATTGCTGCACTCAACGAAAAGACTGATTTGGCCGCTCAACAGAACAAGGTTGTTGAGGCTGTAGACAATACAGTTAAGGCACTTGATAAACAACAAACTGCAATCAAGAGTAACAAGGAGGCTTTCAATCAGTACATAGACACTGCGATCACTCAATCTGAGAAGCTTATCTTGGTAATGGAGAAGATCCCTGATACCTTCCAGAAGTCGCTTAGGGATATGCGATCCAACAATGGTCTTGGCAGGATGATCGGAGATCTTGGAAACGATACTCTAACTGCTGTTGGTCTGAGTCCCACAAAGGACAAGAAAGCTCAGGTAGATGAGTTTAACAAGAAAATCAAGGCTGTTCAAGATGACTTGAAAGTCTTGAAGACTAATCCAGAGGCAAATAAAGAAGCCTTGGACTCTAAAATAAATGAGCTTCTTGAGTTACAGAAGGTAGTTGCTGCGACGTACAATGAAGGTACTCAAGAGTTGGAAAGAAATAGAGCACGCTCAATTGGCAATCCAAGTAACATGAAAGACTTGGATAAGATGCGAGAAGATTTGACTGAGTTCTCAAGAGTAGTAGAAGAAAACCGAGCTAAAGTCACCGGACTAAGGGAGGTTGAAGCTGTTAATACTGAGAACTTCTTGAAGAATCTTGGAAAGATTGGAGTCGTAACTAATGAGAACGCAGAATTGATTGAACGGTTTAGCTTTGGGTACATCAAACAAACAGACTTGATGTTTGATAGTACTAGTAGACTTGTTGAGAAAGCTAAAGAATTTGGTAATCTTGGGGCAGGAATCAAGGCTCCAGAACCTGAGCGTAGAGCTTATGGCGGGCCAATTGGAACTGACAACATACCAATTTGGGCAGGAGGTGGCGAACATGTGATGAATGCTGCTGCAAGCCGACAGTTTCACTCACAAATAGCCGCGATGAATAGTACTGCTCGTGTGCCTAAGTACTTTAGCAACGGCGGAAGTGTGTCAAACGATACTTACAATATCACTGTCCAAGAAGCTGCGACGCCTATGCAAACGGCCAAGCAGATCCAACAAATGCTCTCTAGGAGCAAAAGGGTGTCTAATGGATGAACTTCAACTGACTGATCTGATGAGTGTTGAGTGTGTCCGTTCTCGCGGTCTTGAAGAAGAAAAACTTGGGATCAAAGGTCACTACAAGATGGAGCACTGGCGAGATGGCCAGCTTCTTCAAGAGTATGAATTTGACAACCTGATTGTGAACGTCGGCAAGAACTCACTCTTGGATGTGTACTTTAACAGTGGTACGCAGATTGCCAGTAGCAGTTGGTACTTTGGAGTAATTAACGACTCTGGATTCACCAACATTCAAGCCGCTGACACGATGGCAAGCCACGCTGGATGGACTGAGTTTACAGGCTATACGCAGACTACCCGACCTCTATGGGGTCAAGGTGCTGCAAGTGGTCAGCAAGTCACTAACGGCTCACCAATTGTGATTAACGTCAACGCAACTGGAACAATCCGTGGTGGCTTTATCACTACTCAGAACACCAAGGGTGGGACAACTGGAACTCTGTTCTCTGCTGCCCAACTTGCGACCGCTTTGCCTGTCAACAGCGGTGACGAGATTCGATTCACCTACACCGTGAGCACATAATGCAACTTTTAGACTTCTTGAATCTTCAAGATAGTCTAACCGTGAACAAGGTCATGTTGGTTGATGTGCTATCTATTACGGATAGTATTTCAACTAACGTGACCTTGAACTCTATACTAGAGTCACTTTCACTGGTTGACTCCCTTGAAATGACTCGGAATAGTGTGCAGATTCTGTCAGATACATTGGTCTTGACAGATAGAATGGTTAGAGAAGTACACTTTGTAGACTTCACTGACCACTTGTTTATCTACGATCTCTTGAGTAAAGTTCCAACTCTTCAAGAAAAGCTGACGATTTCAGACAGTCTTGTAGCAGCGAAGGCTCTAGGTTTTCGTGACAATCTTGGACTCGTTGACTCACTGAGTTTTGAGACGACGAGACTTTTAAGCTTGTTTGATATTTTGGTCGTACAAGATAGAGTGTTTGCTCAGGCTTCTCTACCTCTGCCCGCTCCAAGTACCGAAATCACGTTCACAGATCTTAGTGGTCAAACACTTGTATTGGACAACCCTAAATTTGCCAATACGAATACAATCGAATTCAAGAGGATCAATCGAAATAGCCGAGGTAACGATCTAATCTTGAAGGGATTTTCTACATGGGAGCCTAAGTTCCTTCAACGATATGAATGGGACTATATTCAACCTTTGTTACTCAAGAGTGCTATGGATTTCGTAGTTAGAAATGTAGGCTTACCTGTCACCATAGAGGGACTGTACGCTGAAGTCAAGACTGTACTCTTGATTAAACCTGATGTTGAATTCTCTCAAATTGGTCGTGAAAATCATACATTCATTCTTGATATGCAGGAGACTCAATGAGAACTATGAGTGCTGAGGCTCTAACCGAAATCTCAAAAGTGTACGGTCTTGAGCCAATCATCATTGTCCGAGTCTTCTGGAATGAAGTACCTTTTGATTACTCTGACAAAGCTGTAGCCGACGAAAACATCCTTGGTGGTCTTCTTGAGATCTCAAGTCTTGAAGACTCGTTTGAGCTACCTAGTACTAATCAGAGTATCTCAGTCAAACTGGACGACTCAGAAGGTAATCTTAGGAATATCATCGACGCAAATGATATTCATAAGAAACGAGTTCAAGTACTACAATGGTTTACTGGACGACCCAAGAGTGACGCTTTTGTGATTCTTGATGGTCAGATCAATACACCAATTGAATGGAGTGAAGGTGAACGAACTCTTTCATTCACTATCATTTCGTTTATTGAAGACCGAGAATTAGGATTCTCTTTTGAAGAAGGTCAATTCCCTAACTTGCCTAGCAATCTTGTAGGGAAGAATTGGCCAATTGTTTTTGGAAATGTCTTGAAGATTCCTGCTTTACAGATTACAGAGACGCCTTCAGGAGTTGTGGCCGAAGGATTCAGTATTGTCTATGATGATGTGTATGAAGCGGAACTAGGTGATCTCTTACTCAAGATTCAGGAAGCTGCGAGACTCTTGAATTACTGGATGACTAAAGCCTACGAGGCTGACCTTAGAGCAGGAGACTACCTTGATGGTTATCCAGATCCTGACGACAGCATAGATACCTACAATCAGTACAAATCTCAGATGTCTCAGTCTTATCAGACTGCAAATGATTACTACGCAGAAATCATAAACTTGCAGACTGAAGCCACGCGAGTCTATGATGATTGGCAAGACAAGAAAAGATACCGTAGGAATCCAGTACGGTTTGTCTCTTGGAACTTCCCTCGTGGACGTAATGTGACTGTTGAGATCAATAGTTCAAGATTTGCAGTCAATTTCGATGGTATACTCATGAGGATCATCCGTGAGATTGTACCAGAAGACTTGACTCCAAGAGTTACCTTCTTGACAAACTTCATAGACAGTAGCACTAGTCGTAGGTTTGAAAGCCGCAGGAGTACAGAGAAGTTTAAGTGGATTGATGCAGGTACGCGAATTGACTGTATCAGTGAACCTTTAAGTTACATCCTTGCCCTTGGAGACGTATCAATCCAAGGTGTGTTTTCGAGAACTAAGGGCATCTTGGCGAAGGTGCCAACGGACTTGTACACACTGAGTACTCAAGAGTTCACAAATGAGGCTGGAAGTGTAGTTAAGGCAACTTGTCTTACTCTTAAGCAGCCATTAACGACGATTAAGAATGACGCGAATGAACCTGTATGGGAAACCAATGATCTCTGGTCTGACATCAATAGCAACGTAGAAGGTAAATGGTCTGCAATCGTCCAGTGGTCTGTAGAAAACTTCTCAAACCTCGGTCTTGATCCGACTACTTTTGCTGAAGTGTCAGCCTATACTGACAATCAGCCAATGAATTTTGTCATCTTGGATCGTTTGAATACCTTGAATTTCATCAAGGATTTGTGCTTTCAAGCTAGAGTCTCGGTATGGGTCAATGATTTGAAGCTGAATTTTAGGTACTTACCCACCAAACCTACTCCAGTAGAAAGTATTGGAGTACAAGACATTGACGAAAATAGCTTGATCTTGACTTGTACAGATACAGAAAGTCTGTACACAAAGTTGATAGCTAATTGGATGTATCAAAATGACTCTAGTGGTAATGGTAAAGTCATTACTCGATGCAACGTAGCTAAGTATGGTATCCGTACTCAAGAGTATAACTACTTCGCGTACAACCATGTTGAGTTAGTTCGTCGTAGTCTACAGTTTTGGGCGTTTAGACTAGGAACATCTTGGAAGATCATTAAGTTCAAGACATTTCTACATAAACTGAAAATTGAGGCTAATGACTCCGTAACGATTGAAGCAAGCGTCTTGGGTGTGGAAGTGGTCGGAACGGTTCTACAAGCTAGTTACGATTCGTCAACAAACAAAATTGACATGGTAGTATGGCTTCCTATACGTTGGGGAGAAACTAGTGAATACAGCTTTGCGTATACTGCCGATACTCAAGATCTGTATAATAATACTTATCCTGAGTTTAAGACTGGAAATCCTTTCCAAGATGTTCAAGACAACGGCTTCGTGGCACAAAGCTATCAGGTTATGAGCAGTCAATGGAGTACCTATAATCCATTCGCTATTCTTGATGATAGCAGGACGTTTGATGATCCAGCTACGACTAGCACTGCACTCACGAATACTGAAGTCAACTATGGAAGGCCAAACGGTCTTGGAGATGCCAACAACCGTAATATCTACGACATCAAAACTGTAGCTGACCTTCCACCAGTTACAATTAAATCTGGACAAGTAGATATAGGCTTGGTTACTGAAGCTCTTGAAGAAGTAGGTAAGTACAAAGTACAGTTAATCGAAGGCTCGTTGATTACTGCCACTCAACTCTTGATTAGCGAGGACTACAAAGTACCTGTTGGTATGCCTGTAGTTGTCGTACTCAAGAATAAAATTTACTACATGCAATCCCCGGTGTGGTCAAATGAATAACTATGACACTCTTGAAGATGGTACTGTTGTGTTCGACTCACCAATCGAACTCAAGAATCGTTTCTGGAGGCAAATAACTCCTGCTAGTTTCGCACCAGTATTCAGACCTTGTACAAAGCGGAAGATTGAACTGAGAGTCTTGGATTGTGGTAGACAACGTGCAGACTATCATTGTGACAAGTTCGATAAGTTCGTAAGCCAATCTATTTGTGAGGATTGTAATGCCTCTGAATAAAGATCTAGGCATACCTATTGGTTTTCGTCCTGATGCTATGATTTATCAAAGTATCAAGACTTTTTGGCTTTACAAGCAAGTCTGGAATGGCACTAACTACGTGGTAGAAGCTGAGATGCCTCAAGGAATGACTCTTGCTATTCCTAAAGTTTCTCGGCTTATTTATCAATACGATGGTGACGAAGCTGATGAGTGGGGAGATGCTAAAGCTGAAGATTGTCAAGGTGGAGATCCCGGAGCTGGAGGTTCTGGCCCGGCTCCCTTCTACTTGATCGGTCTACAATCCAGCTATCTGCAACCCGGAACTGGTATGCTCTTGGATTGTCAAATCTCAGGGCTACCTTTCTACGGTAGTAGTTTTGGAGTCTTGTGGTACTTAGCAACTAGCTTAGCCGAATCTTGTGGAGCGACTGTAACTATCACTGGATTCGGAGGCACAATCTTGTTTCTTGGAAGCGTAGCAGTGTATGGCCCAATAGCTGCACCAAGCAACTTCCCACCTTTATATGGTGCCGGAGCAGTCTGTACACCGCCGCCACCATCACCACCGCCGCCACCCTCAGATTGTGGAGGAGGTTCAGGATGATTGAAGTTACTCAAGAGTTGGAAGCTAGGCATAAGCTATTCTTTGGACAGAAATGGAAGTTGGATAATCGCCCATTGCTACCTGATACTCCTGATTATTTCGGAGTCAAGAGCTTCAATCTGTGGGTAATCCAGTATCCTTATGGATGGAAGAGGTCGGGTGACAGTAGTAACTATGTCTATTCTTGGCCTCCAGATACTTGGTTTGATCCCTTGTTCATGGATAGTATGTGTAGTTACAAAACACTTGTTTGGGTAGATATGTCTACAGCGAAACGTGTAAAACAGAGATTTCCACAATCTGATATGGTTTACATGATGCGTAGGACGGCTACTGGTATTCAAGAGTACTGTTCCCAAAATGCTGCTTATTTTGAGTATAAGGGCATCTTGGAAACACAGGTTGCTGCTAATTTCTTCGATCCTTACTTAGAAGAATTTATTGGCCACCCTGCTTATAGCCGGGCATAAATACTTGTAAGGTGGCTTCGTATAACTTGATTATCGAAGCCGCTTGTTCACCACAACTATTGTAGATATTGTGGGAAATCTTGTAGACATTCATCATAGCAGGCAAGTCTTGGAGAGTTTCTCCCTTATCATCTTCTCCCCAAAATGAATCCCTATCCTTTGAGTAATTCTGGATAGTCTGCAAATCTCGTACTGGCCCAATCACATCTTCATAAGTACAGCCAAGCCAATTCTTCAAAGTAGGTTGAAATCTGCTCCAATCATAAACTAAAGGAAATAGTTTCTTCTTTGGAGACAGTCGGACATACTTCTCACACCACATTTCAAACTGAGTTCTGGCCTCTACTTCGTCAATTATCGAATTCTTGAACTCAGCAATTCGATCACTTCTAATGTGAATCTTGGCATAGTCTACTTTCACATGGGACTTAATCTTGAGTACAATCGGCTTGATTGTCTCACTTAAGCCATAGTGAGGGCTAATTGGGACAGCCGCAAACTCTACTAAGTTCTCATCTTGAGATCGTAGAGTCATAGCACAGATACAATTACCATAAGTGTGCAACGGCCCCCAAAATAGAGAATGACCGTACTCAATTCTATTTGTCATGGTCATTGAGATTCCTCAAGTTAGGGATAATGATACGCTCAGCAATATCTGTAGCAATTCTCTTGAGTTCGTCTCTCGTGCCGTTATTATCAATGATTACATTCCAATACAGATCGTAACCATGTAGATCAACATCAGTTTCACGAGTACTTTTTTCTCCACGAGTCATCTTGATTAAGAATGCACCTTGCTTCTTGAGTTCAAGAAGCTCATTCACCTTACGCACATCTGTGACAATCTTAAGCCAGCCATCCGTACTCTCACGAGCAACATTCATCAACCACGCTTCTGCGTCATACTCACGAACGGCATTACCGATACCAATCAGCAAATCTCTTGGAGTCTTGCCTAGTAACGGTAGAATAACTTCCTTATCAGAAGGTACACGTACATAATGTTGACGAGGTTGGAAGCCAGCCCATCCATAGATGATATGGCAGACATCGTACAACCTATCTGCGAAGCCTTCACGAATTACTTTCAACCCTCTGACGCCTCGTAGAGCATCCATGAGGAACATACAGAAGGTATCTTTACCGACTCGTGACTCATGACCAATTCCTACGATCATCACTTACTCCTGAGTAAAATTCCGTTGAGTCTACAGATTCTAATGAACAAACTCTTGTTCATTCTTGTAGGTAAAACTAGCATATTACCATCTGACATCATGATACAAAAGGCACTCCAATCATTAGGATTGAAGCACCAGAACACGGACGGATCGAGCTTGTCTTTCAAGAATGGCTCATCAACCTCAAAAGGTACATACAGTGATATGTAGTACAAAGCGGCCACAGCCAAAGCGAAAAGGGCTATTGTAATGGTTGTCATCATACTGGCACCGCCTTGAATAACTGTTTCTTGCCACCGCATTCGATCGAACCCTTACTTAGATCAACAGTTATGTAAACATAATGTTCATCCTTCTTGAAAACACCGAAGTCTTGAATAAACGTAGCATTGTACAAGGTCTCAATATTGTCTCCGTGCTCGTCAAAACTATCAAAAGTTAGTGGAAGCAGATCATGGTGAATTAGCATCTTCTTTCCTCTTCATGGTGATGCCTGCCGAGTAGAATGGAGTAGATGGCTCAGGCGGATTTTCTTTGTTAAGGGTTATGTTGCCGTAGTAGATATGTTGGTTACCAGTACCAGATACTCTACCTCTTGGATACTTGGAAGGAACAAGAGTTCCGAATTTATTCTTTCCAATAGGTGTTGTATCACCAGCCCAACTCAGATACATACGATACACATCGTCGGCAGACTCCATTGCTCCGGGAACTTCAAGAGTTTCCAATGTAAAGAAGCGTTCTACAGGAGTCATCGCACTATAGACTACAGCCGATTTCTCCGTAGACTCAATTACCGGAAGCATCAAGCGGTCACGAGAATCTGCAAGTTCTACACTCAAGAGTGCTGCCAAGAAGTCTGGAGCCTCTTTACTCAAGAGTTGCCACAAATCTCTACGAGGAATCAATTGACTTTCTGGCAAAGCTGGTACGTGAAGAACGGTTACTCGTTTATCTCCCTCGAATACAGGAATGTAATTAGGATCATTGACACACTGAATCCAGTGTGTATAGTTAGGAGCTTTGTATGGAGTCTGTCCTTTAATATGGATACTGATATTAGGACTAGTCACCCATTCTTTGATCCTATTATACACATCACGATCTCGAAGATTTGTCTCTTCAAGAATACACAGAATCACATCTTGAAGTTCTCCATTAAAATGGCTCTTGGAAGTAAGAGCAATGTTGCCGTCCATGTATCCGCCAGCCAAGACGAACTGACAGAAAGCTTCATGCAATGTACTCTTGCCTGTATTTTGATCTCCATGAAGGGCCAAGAATGGTAACGGTTGCTTAGGATGCTGAACCAAACAGGCGAACCAGTGCTTCAAATACTCTCCACCTGTAGAGTACGTTGGGTTACTCTTGAGTACACCATCAAGGCTTGAACCACAGTGATCCAAGATCCGCTGCCAAGTTGGATAACTCAAACTCTCGCCTTCAGTACTAGGAGCAATCTTGAACCTAGCACTTGAACGATTCCAACGTCGTTCTCCCGGATACTCAGGCTCGAATGGTAGATTCACAATCATCCAAGACTGAGAAACACATCTTCCTAGTACGATTCCAGAATCTTTCGCACTGATGCCCAAACTCAAGAGTAGCAACTTCACATGACTCAAAGGCTCGTTACGCCACTTGATTCCGTCTGAAGTAACCATCCATCCTAGGTCTTCATTATTCTCTGAGACAACGTGACGAATCATATTGTCATAATCACCGATCATCGAAGACTCGTCTGGTACTCCATTGGTAGTGTTTGAGACGACCCGTTTGTACTGACCTCTTTCGACCAGCCAGCCGTCCATTTCAGAAGCGTTATCAGACTCAAACTTTTGAATACTCATCACGATCTTGGCTTCGTTCTTGGACTCACGCACTTTCATTGGACGTTCTTGAACCGACGGCGGTAGCTTCAATTCGATACGAATCTTCTTCAAGGCGTCCATTGCGAGTTTAGCAGTCTTGAATTGGTAGCCAGACATCTCTAATTCGATGGCTTGTGACATCCGAGCAATGTCATCCAACGTGAGATCACGATTGAAGTACGTTCTCGTAAAGCCCTTGCCGTCTTGAGTCCAGTATTCATGCTCTTGAGTACCCATCCCATAGCGGCGTACAACCCACACTCCAGAGCGGCAAGCGAAGAGGAAACAGTTATGATCGGAACCAAATTCTGTACCTTCGGCAATAGTGTGGAACTCACCTCGAAGTTTCAAATCTTCATGGGCTTTCTTCAAGTGCGTTGTATGAGTCACAAACATATGATTGTCTGCGTCCCACCAACTCTGAAGGTTGTTTTCTTGATGGTACTTAATCAGAGCCAGATGCTCATCATCAAGCTTTACCTTGGATCTACGACCGCTTAGTTCCGCAAAGAGATCGTCGCTGACACCCACATCACTCACAACTCTTCGAGCACTTTTACTGATGACTTTAAGGTGATCTCTCCAGTTTGTAGGGATACTCTTGAGTATAGAACCTTGTCGTATTAGCTTCAAGCCTTCAGTACCTTTCATCTTGCGATGCCAGACCCACATATTTCCACCGGCAATATCTACCTTGTCTGAGAAGTTGTATCCACAGACACCACTCATCATACTCAAGATTGCTCGTGCAAGAGCGGCGTGTTCAAGATGGTTTGCCGTTGGAACACTATCCAAAGTCACGTACAGGTGTAATCCGTGACCAGATGTAGACTTACGTACAGTCACATAAGGTAGTCCAGATACGATCTTCTGGATATTCAAGAGTTCTTCATCGCTGAGTTTTTGAGCGTGTTTATCTGAGTGGCCCATCATTGAATCGAAATCGTAGGCTACCCACTCTGAGCAACGATCCTTCCAATTCCAACCAGTCATTCCTACTCCAAGGAATCTATCTGGATTGAAATCAAGAGAGCAATCATTGTCTTCAGGTTCACTCATTGCCTTTGCAGGCATACGAAAGGGACGCCAAGTTTCGATGTTGTCCGAGTATACCTTGGACTTACTATGCTCAGTCTTGATAGGGTCGCCGTGATCTTGGGCTACGTTGACCTGTACTTCCATACATGGTCGATACATGCCTGCTAGATCGGAATGAGTATTCTTACTCAAGAATTCCTTAATCGCATCACTTCGTTTCATCAGGGTACTCCATAAGGATGAATAGTTTGCCGGAGACTTCAAGAGTGTCTATGATCGTGCCTAAGTTACTAGGCTTGTATGGGTACTTCTCAGAGAATTCTTCATCGTTTAGTTGTCCTGCATCGAATTCGATATTGCATTGTTCGATTTGCTCAACAGTCGCACCGAACAAGATTGCTGTTAATTCTGGATTCTCTTCAAGAGTAACTACTCGATCACTATCCTTGAAGAGATAGTCTAAAGTGGGAAAGACTTGGATGAGTCGTTTAGTGAGAGTGTCGAATAGGTAAATCATGTGGCTTACTCAAGAGTACCGGTAGTGACATTCTAATAGTCATTAAAACGTCGTTTGTTGTACGTAGTCTGTACATACTATATCGTTCCAAGGCGTACCACATACCCATTAGAATGATAAGAATGAGAATAACAGGTCGATTCTAACATCCTTCAGAGTGTACCCGTATGTACATACTCCTAATTCAGTACAGCACATATATAAGGTGTAAAAGGAAATGAGTTTTATATATGGTGTAATGGATCGGAGTAGTAACTACATACGGTTACGTTCTGAAGGATATTAGATAGAGTAGCAACTAACATGCCACAAGTTATTAAAAATTTCTCATATCTAAGTGGGCATCCTTGGAACGATATATACTGTAGGCGTTCCTTATGACCGCTTATTGACATTTTGACGTAGATTAGAATGTCACTTTCGTGTTTACTCAAGAGTAGAGCAGATGGCAGAAGTCGCAGTCTTGAAGTTGTCGCAGTTGTCCACAGCAGCAAAGAAACTTCGTGGGGTCGATAAGACTGAACCGAAGTACCTTGAACTCAAGAATAGTATTGCGAAGCATGGGTTGCAAAACGCAATCAGTGCTCACCGCATCTTGAACGGGGATGGAACAGCAGCAAAGAACTCTCACGGAGAAGAAACTTTTGAGGTTGTTGAAGGTGGCCACCGATTGATGGCTCACGCAGATTTGGGCATTGATACGATTCCTGTGAATATCGTGTCAGTGAATGAGGCAGACCAACTCGCTACGCAAATTGCAGCCAATGCAATTCGTGTGGACACGAAGATGGGCGAGTATGCTCAAGCCTTGAAGCAGATTCTTCAGTACAGCCCAATGACTCACAAGGAGTTGGGTGCTAAGGTCGGCAAGAGTGAAGAATGGGTCATTGAGGTTCTTCGCCTCAACAAGCTGCCCGATTCGGTTCTACGCCTCTTGGATGACAACAAGATCACTTGCGGTAACGCCATTGAACTTGCGAAGCTTCCAACCAACATGGTTGATGACTTCTTGAGTACGGCAATGACCGAGCCTACTGCGACCTTCGCTCCGAAGATCTCCTCGATCTTGAAGCAGGTACGTAAGTCCAAGATGGAAGCGAAGCCACTCGTTCCAGTCTTCACTCCTCACATGAGTGTTCGTCGAGCACCTGTACTCAAAGAGCAACTTGATAGCTTTGAGAAGACAGGCACGTTCGCCGATTTCACTCTTGAAGGTCTGACCACTCCTGCTGAGGCTGCCCTTGCAGTATTCAAGTGGGTTGTTCAACTCGATACGAAGAGTGTGGAAGCTCAAAAGTCGAAGTGGGACGCTGAGCAACAGAAGCAAGCAGACAACAAAGCTCGTCGAGAAGCTGAGAAAGCTGCCAAAACCGCTGCCATTGTTGGCACCCCTGCAGCAAACTAACCAAAATTTAAGATTTACGATTTAATACTCAAGAGTACTCCTCATGTCGGAACAACTGGCTACAATCGAAAACCTTCCAGCCATTCCTGAACAGGACAACGCTTTCGCACAGTTTACACGAGCTTATCTGCCTCGACTTGAACTGTTCAGTATGGCTCGTAGCATTGTGAAAGAAGGCAAGGTAACTCCTAACGTCTTTGGTCTGGTCATTGAGAAAGACAAGATTCGAGAAATTGGCAAAGAAGCCGACATCTTCGTTCTTGGCTATCGCTTCGCTGCGATGGACTTCAGTGACCTCAAGAAGATCAAGATCTGTTACGACGAGAAAAGTGCTGAATTTAAGCGAATTCAAGCTCAATCTCAAGTAAAGGCTCCAGAAGGTGAGATGAACGGCTGCACATGTGGCCCTCAATTCTTGATTGTAGTCCGAGATCATGGTTTTGCCACACTTATGTGCGGTGGACAGTCTTGGAAAGACATCTCGGATCAGATCCGAGTAGCAGGTGCCAATCGTAAATTTGGTACACTCACCAACTACATCAAGAAACGTGGGGCGTTCGCTTGGCAAGCTCCAGACTACCGCATCATCGAAGGTAGTTTTGGCCTTCCACCCCATGAAGATATGATCCGACAGATTGAAATCTTCAAGAGTGTAGAAGCAGTAGAAGTCAAGGATGAAGACCTTGAAGGTGACAATATCACTGTGGATAAGAGCCGCGTGGTATAACGAATTGGTTACCGTGTCTTCTAGGACGGCTCAGGATACTCATTGAAAATGAGAGACATGGGTTCAAATCCCATCACGGTATTTATGCAACAAATCACAACAACATATTTGGATCTTGACAAGATCAGAGTCAATGGCCTTGGAGAGATTCCTGATGAGTGCAATATAGGCATCTACCTCTTTAATCAAGAAGAGTTAAAGAGATGCCTAGCCTTGAACATTGGTATTTTACGGCTCTGGTCTGGCAAGCCAGTGCTACTATTGAGTAAGAAGGAACTTAGGGAGTTTAAGAATGCAGGTAAACAAAGTTGGTGAGCATCTGCACTTGACGTTTCCTTACAATGAGAAAGTCAAAGACATTGTAAAGATTCGGATGGATGGTGCTAGATGGGAACCTAACTCTAAGAAGTGGGCTGTCAAAGATACTCCAAGGTCACGATGGTGGCTGGACTTCTTGGCAGGTAAGAATCCCTTTGGTCATTATGACCGACCTGTACCAGAGTTCGTGCCTTCTCGCCCTGAAGTTCGTATCTATCAGAACGGAATGGCCGGATTTTGTAGCTTCACCAAACGGTGCATCTTGGCGGCTGAGATGGGTACTGGAAAGACTTTAACAGCCATTGAAGTTATGGAAGCCTCTGGACTTTCTGACTGGTGGTTTGTGGCTCCTAAGAATGCACTCTTGAGTGTGAAAGTAGATATGAAGAAATGGGGCATCAAGCTCCAGCCTAAGTTACTCACTTACGAACAACTCGTAGCTGATGTAACCAGACCGTTCAATGCTCCAGACGGAATCATCTTTGATGAGGCTTCACGAGTCAAGAACATCAAGGCTCAACGAACTCTAGCTGCGATGCACGTAGCCAACGAGATTCGTAAGAAGGACGGCTACATCATACTCATGAGTGGGACTCCAGCACCTAAGTCTCCAGTAGACTGGTGGGCACTCTGTGAGATCGTTTGTCCCGGCTTCTTGGCTGAAGGCAACATTCACAAGTTCTTGAATCGCGTAGCAGTAGTAAAGCAAGAAGAAGGAATCAGCGGAGTCAAGTATCCCAAGATTCTGACTTTCAAGGATAATCCAGACAAGTGTAATATGTGTGGTAATTTCAAAGACCACCCAATTCACACTAGCGAGGCATTCTTGAAGCTGACTAAGCCGGATGACTATCATGATTTCGTCCCTTCGATCAACGAGGTAGCTCTCTTACATCAGCGAATGAAGGGTCTAGTCAAGGTAGTCTTGAAAGAAGACTGTCTTGATCTTCCAGAGAAAGTCTATCGCACAATCGAGCTGACTCCAGAACCAAAGACTGTCAACATGGCTAAGTTGATTACTAAGTCTGCTCGTAATACTGCTCAAGCTTTGATACTCTTGAGGGAACTTTCCGATGGCTTCCAGTACCATACCAAATTGGTTGGGACTGAGACTTGCGAGCCTTGCAAGGGGAAAGGTTGTATCCACTGCTCTAACAAGGGTCAAGTTAAAGTCTTCAAGGATGAAGTTGTCGAAATCGGAACTCCGAAGGATGCAGCGTTACGCGAAATCATGGAAGATATGGAAAGCCGATTGATTGTGTACGCTGGCTTTACTGGCACGATTGACAAGATCTGCAAGATCGTTCGTGAAGAGAATTGGGACTTCATTCGTGTAGATGGTACTGGATGGAAATCTTCATTCGCTCAAACTGCTGAAGAAATGCTCACTGAGTTTCAAGATCTCAAGAGTACAAAACGAATCGTATTCGTCGGACACCCGAAAAGTGCTGGTATGGGCTTGACTCTTACGGCCTCTACCACTACTTTATACTATAGCAACGACTTCGACGGAGAGAGTCGTTCGCAGAGTGAAGATCGTAATCACCGTATTGGCTCAAGAGGTTGTAACATTATCGACCTCTATCACTTGCCTGTGGATAAACTTGTGTGCGAAAATCTCAAAAATAAGAGGAATCTTATGTTACTCACTCTTGGAGAACTCGATGCTGCCATCACCTGAACTCGTTGACATGGACAAGATTTACCTTGACAATTCATTCAATTGTCGAGGGCCGATTGATATAATGAGCTGTCTTGAACTCGCTGAGGAAATTAAGACTAATGGTTTGGACTCTCCTATTCATATTCGGCGGAAGCCGAAAGATGGAAAGGAATACCAAATTGTAGCAGGTCACCGACGTTATACCTGCTTCAAGATCAACAAAGAAGACAAGATTCCCGCCGTTATCCGAACTGATTTAGATAACGAATTTGACGCCATTGCGATGAATCTTCGAGAGAACATTCACCGAAAGGATATTAGCTTTATTCAAGAAGCTAAGAAAGTTCACGAACTTTCGTTGGGTGGCTTTAGCGAGAATCAACTCAGGAAACTCTTAGGTCGTGGTAACGCTTGGCTTGAACCGCGTATGCGACTCATGGAGTTACCTAAGTTTGTCCAAGATGAAGCCCACGATGACGGAGCATTGAAGCAGTCTCACATTGCTCAACTTTATAAGTACAAGGATCAACCAGAGAAACTGGTCGAGCTTGTTCGTAAGTTGAAGGAACGTGTTGAGGATGGAGCTAAAGGTATTCGTGTAGATGACCAAAGGACGATGCACGAGATAACCAAGAACAAGCAACCGAGTAAGGCAGATGTTCGAGAGATTCGAGACATAATCTACGAAAAGATTACTCGGCATCTTAACTCTGGAAACGCTTACTTTCCTCAGTTACTCTTGAATTGGGTTCTTGGTGAAGCGTCCATGTTGGATATTTACAAAGAGATTGAAGCAGAAGCTCTTGAACCTTTTGATATTCCTTACCCAAAGGCGTAAGACATGGTTTATGTAGATCTTGAGACGTGTGGCCTTCATGGTGTTCCCGTCTTGATCCAGTATGCGTTCGACAATGGGCCGATCATACTGCACGAAGTATGGAAGGAATCAAGAGAGTCAACAATGGCTCTCATTGAGGAATTCTGCAAACATACAGTCGTAGGTTTCAACATAGCCTTCGACTGGTTTCACATCCAAAAGCTCTACAACATGCTTGAGCATACCGACAAGGTAGACATCAAGAGTATGGCAGCGATTGAAGCACAAGCCAGAGATGGTTCGTGTGTCAAGCCTGCTAGTGCTCTTGATCTCATGCTGTTGCTACGCAAAACAGAGCTTCAAATCACAATGGAACGAGACGACGTAATTATTCGTAAGGTTCCAAAGGTAGTCTCAGACGACCTTTGCGAGATCTTGAATCATACGTTGAAACTCGATCCAATTCTGTTTGCTGGCTATAAGAAACTTGCACCCAAGTTCCGTCCCCAGCCCATTCTACTAGAAAATAAATCTGAGCATCCATACTTGACTAACATCAAGTTAAAGTTTCGTCCTAGCAGTGCTCTCAAGAGTCTAGCTAAACACGTTCTTGGAGAGAAGAATGTTACTCTCTTCAAAGACATCGACATTGACAAGAAGTTCCTACCCAAAGACTACGGCTATGCTCCGTTTCATTCTGCTGTTCCTGAGAACAAGAGAAAAGGTCACTACTCTTGGCCTAGCGTTCTTGAATATCACATAGATCATTGGGCTTATCGTAAGGACGCTCGACTCTATGCTGAGAAGGACATCGAATATACTCGTCGTCTTCATGAGTACGCAAAATGGCATCCCGGCGGAGACACCAACTCAGTCTTGGCTTGTCAGACTGCGAGTGCTCGTTGGAAAGGCTATGCGATCGACGAAACCAAGATGAAGGCTATTGTAGAAAAATACAGAGAGCAGATGACTGTTCCTATGTACGGCAAGCGTGCAAGAGAGTACGTCCACGAGGTCATGAGTCCAATCGAGCTGGCAATTGTCGGGGACAAACTCAATAAGAAAACGCTTGAGGCAATTATCGACTCAGGAGTAAACGACGAAGCCGCAGAGCGTGCCAAGAATGTTATGACTAGTCGTAAGGCTGCCAAGAAGATCGAACTCATGAATAAACTACTCATAGCAGGTAGATTTCATGCGAGTTTCAAGGTTATGGGTGCCCTCTCTGATCGTATGTCCGGCGACAATCGACTCAATCCTCAAGGCATCGACCGTACCAAAGAAGTTCGTGCAGCATTCCCTTTAGCATTCTGGAACGAACTCTTGGCTGGCGGTGACATGATGAGCTTCGAGATTACGATTGCTGATGCAGTGTACAAAGACCCTGACCTTCGACGACAACTGCAAACTTGTGACAAGTGTGGTGAGGTACATAGTCCGGTCTGTGAGGGTGCCGATTATCGTAAGTTCCACGGCCTATTCGGTATGCCGTTCTTCAATATGACTTACGACGAGATCTTGGCAACCAAGGGTACTGATGACGACAAATACACGAATGCTAAAACGGCAGCTTTTGCTACGTTGTATGGAGCTTTGCCGCCCAAGATTAAGGACACTCTTGGCATTACTCTTGAAGAAGCAGAGAAAGGATTCTTTAAGTTCTGGAGTACTTACAAGATGGCTGGTAAGGCTCGACAAGAAACCCAAGAGCGATTCACCAGTATTACTGATGGCTTTGAGTTCCGAGAGGCTTGTGATAATATCGAATCGCTATTAGGTCACAAGCGTTACTTTACTCTTGAGTTAAAGATTCTCAAGAGACTCTTTGAAATCGCGTCCGAACCACCTAAGTACTGGAGAGAGAATCGTGAGAAAGTTGTGCGTTCTCAGAAGGGTGAACAAACGGTATCTGGAGCAACTAAGTCGGCTCTGTTCGGTTCAGCATTCGGAATGCAAGCGGCAATGATTCGTCAAGCCTCTAATCACCAGATTCAATCGACTGGTGCTGGCATCACTAAAGAGGTTCAGATAGCGATTTGGGAACTTCAGCCAGCGGGCATACACCAGTGGCTAGTCCGTCCCTTGAATATCCATGACGAAATCCAGTGTCCTTGCAAGCCGGGTATGCAAGACCAAATCAAAGAAGTAGTGTACTCAAAAGTAGAATCCTTTAGACCGTTGGTTCCACTCATTGGAATCGACTTTGGAGAACTCGAATCATGGGCGTCGAAATAGCAGTAGTAGTAATTTGCCTTGTGGCAATCTTGATGGGTTTCTATATCAAGATGAAGTGCTTACGTGTAATGATAGACTGTGTTAAAGAAAGTCTTGATTCCTCGTACAAGACCTTGAATAAGAGAGTCTGCTCAATCGAAGATAGGTTACATCTACATGATATAAGGATCAAGACTCTTGAACAAGGCTTGGAGTTCTTGTTTATGTCACTCTCTACAACACAAAATTTCATCAATATGAGAGACACAGCGGAACTGACTACTGAAGAAGCTGCCAAGAAACTAGGAATGACTGAACTTGAATTCGTCAAAATGGAAGTTAGTAACGGAGAGTATGACCTAATCAAAATCTTCAATACCTACAGAGATGCCTATGTCCTCGCCGCCTCTGGTGCTAAGACGAAATCGTGAAGCCAAGATTCAAGATAGAATCATAAACCAACTCAGGAGTAAAGAGTGGATGGTCGAAAGCACACATGGAAATGCTTTCCAAAGTGGCTTTCCTGATTTGTTCGCTAGTCATGCCGTATGGGGACAGCGTTGGATTGAGGTCAAAGTTGCCGACGCCTTCGAGTTCACACCAGCCCAACTCTTGAAATTTCCTGTATTCGAAGCTCATGGAGCCAAGATTTGGGTGCTTACTGAAGCAGATGACAAACAGTATGAATTACTATTCAAGCGTAGCAATCTTCAAGAGTTTATGACTTGTTTCCTTGATGGTTGTCACAACATCGAGGCTTGGCGTCGTGGAGAAAGAAAATGATAGAAGGGATAATCATATTCTTGATTATTTTCATAATTTTCTTGCTCACTAACAAACATGAAAGGATCAAGATTCGATGAGAAGTGCGATGTGCTCTGACTGTCCACATAGAATGGCTCCTATTCCTTCCTTGATTCTACCGGAACCTATCCATCCTTGTCATCAGCAACCTAAGGTGGTATGCCTTGGATCGACGGTCAATCAAAAGGCAATCGAAGCAGGCAAGTCTCTAAGTGGAGACATTGTTAAATTCAACTTTGAGCCTAGTGACGTAGTACCAGAAATAGGGAAGACTTACAAATGGTACGGAACGACACAAGATTGATTGAAGCAGCAAAACGATTGAAGGAATACTCAAGAATTGCTCAAGACTGTCCTCTCAATCATGCACTCATCTTGAAGGCGAGTGTAGAAGCGTATACTAAAGTATACGAAGGTACTCCTCACAGGCTAGTCGGAGATCAAGAGTTGATAGCTGACTACATACTCGAACAAGGAAACTCAGATGCCTAACACGTACACAGAAGAAGTGATTTGGGATCGTTCAAAGGATGTCGAAGAGTGGCGTATCGTTCTCAACCCAAACGGGACGTTTAGTGCTAGGAAAGTGTATATGCAATCAGGTCAACACTTCATGGCACTCAATGAGAACTACACTATTGAGGCTCTCTTGGCCAAATTACAGAGTTGGAGAGAGAATGGATAAACACCTGAAAAGACTAATCGAGGAACATGCAGCACTCAAGAAAGTTTGTGAGAGACTTACTCAAGAGTTCAAGAAGAACGGCAACGAACGACTCTACATAAGCGAGCAGTCCATTATCCTCGATATTTCTATCATCTTGGAACGCATTTCCAAGGGTCAACCTGTGGAGTTGCAATGAGCAAGCTTGAGATATTTCTGAGCTTATGTGTAGTTGTACTTTTTGTGTTAGTTTTACTAGCACAGCGTACATCTTACATAAATGGAGTTGTAGACGGCTATGGTTACTCAAGAGAGCCAAACTGTCCCGGCTATAAAATAGCGGGTGAGTATCTCAAACGCTATATGAAACACCGATGGAGAGAACTTGATGAATAAGCCGTTACTTAAAATCGGACACTGTTCGATCTGTGGAGTCTTGGCCTCTGTCTATCCAGATCCACCCGGAACTTGCTTCTGCGAAGAATGTTGTCCAGACCATGAATACAAGCACGATCCGTCACGTCGTGCTTGGTTCTGTGAAGTGTGTGACAAACAAAGACCCGACGAGAACTACGATGATTAGTTGGATGGAACATCAGCGTTTAGAAGATCTTGAGCGTAGGGTCGAAATTCTTGAAGGCAAGCCAGACCCAGGAGTTCCTTGTAGGGAATCCGGTTGTATAAACGGAAAGATAAGAGACGATGACAACAAACTTACTACATGTCAAAGGTGCAAAGGAACAGGTAGGCAATACTCATGATTGATTTCGTGAAGATACAAGATTGTCATCAAGATGACTACATTTTCAATCTTGGAAAGTGGCGTAAGATACTCAATGTAGTGAGTATAACGAAAGCTGGAGTGATACTCACTCTTGAAGGCGTTGCAGAACGAGGTTTTGAATACGACTCACTCGTAGCAAAATCTGCATGTATTACTCAAGAGTACGTAATCTTGAAGAAGGGTAACAACACACTATACTCAGACGGGAGAGTAACTTGATTAAACTCATCAAGAGTAACGAAGTCAAAGAAAGAGATACTGTATTTACTCACGGTAAATGGCGTGTCGTTTTAGGCATTCAAAAGTCAAGAGTAATACAGTTCTTCTTTGACGGTCTTATCCATGAAGTAGGCTACGGACACCCTGTACCTGTGGGTGGCGTCGAGGGAGAAACCTTCCCTGTCCTGTGGATCGACAATCTCGCAATACATTCAGATGGGAGTGTGAAATGAGTTACCTATTCCAAGGTATCTTGATAGCGACGCCGAAACCACTCAATCTTGTCGAAGACTTCAGTAACTGGTTGATGTTTAAGCATCAAACTATTTACGATTGGTGGGGAAACTTCTCCGAGACAACCAAGATGCAACATGTTCTGGATTATGTTCAAGAACGTGGATTCATCAATTCACCTTACGAGGCTGTGGGCTAAATGGAATTCTATGGAGCAATGGGCAAAGCAGTCGCTGAACGGACGTATGCCCGAAAAGTCGGTGACCGTTACGAAACTTGGAAGGATATTGCCAAGCGAGTAGCTATTGGAAACGCGAGTCTGTGCAAACGTGCAGATGAAGTTGTTTCTGAAGCCTCTACTCTTGAGTCAGAAATCTCTAGTGGTAGACTACTCACTAGTGGTAGGCATCTCCAGCATGGAGATATTACTCAAAAGATGCGTAACTTAGAGGTCGTGACGAACTGCTCAACGGCTCATAGCACATTTGCACTGACTTATCTGTTGCTTAATGGCAGTGGTGTCGGTAGGTGCTATGACGATGACATGATGTTGACAGATTGGGACAACCTACCGAATGTCATATGTGTCTTGGATGACAAGCACGCCGACTTCAAGTATTCGAGTCATCTTACTCCAAGAGAAGCTGTACACCGTTACGGCACGAATGCTAAGTACTTTCAGGTTCAAGATAGCCGAGAAGGCTGGGCACAGGCTATTGAGTATCTTGAAGTGATGGCTTGGTCAAAGATCTACCACGATTCAATGGTAGTCTTGGACTTCTCAAGAGTAAGGCCCAAGAGTGATCCAATTGCTGGTATGCAAGGCAAGCCAGCTAGCGGCCCGGTGCCATTGATGGAAGCGATTCAAAAGATCACTTCATTGAAGGGTGCCAAGATGCCACGTTGGAAGCAAGCGATGTTTGTCGATCATTACATCGCAGATTGCGTACTCGTGGGTGGCGTCCGACGTTCTGCCCGTATGAGTGTGAAGTTTTGGAAAGATTCGAGCATCTTCGACTTCATCAACATCAAGCGTCCACCAGAGTTCTTGGGTAAGTCACCAGCGGAGATTCAGTCCTTACGTCCCAAAGAAGGCTTCTTGTGGACTAGCAATAATAGCGTCTTGGTTGACGCTGAGTTTTGGGAGCTTGTTAAACTAAGCCCTCGGAACAAATTATTCAAGAGTAGTCTAGCTGCTCACGCTCGACGAGTCTTTGAAGAAGTGATTTCGGCGGCCTATGCTGACGGCACGGGCGAGCCGGGTTTGATTAACGTGGACAAACTTCGTGAAGTAGAACTCAAAGGTGAGCCTAGCTTCGGAAGTCGTCAGTATAAACTTCTTGAAGATACAAACTTGTATCTCAAGTATCTGACGAAAGCAGCAATCAAGAAGCAATACACAATGATTGTGAATCCTTGTTCAGAAATAACTATTGCTATTTGGGGTGGTTACTGCGTCATTGCAGATATTTGTCCATTCTTCTGCAAAGATCTGTATGAGTTAGAACGTACTGCTAAAGCAACTGTGCGATTCTTGATTCGATGCAATACGATGGACAGTCTCTACGACAACGAAGTCAAGAGGACTAATCGTATTGGAGTTGGTCTGACCGGTGTGCACGAATGGGCGTTGAAGAATTTCGGCTTTACTTTCAAAGACTTGATTGATGAAGATAAATCCAAGAAGTTTTGGCAACTCTTGAGTTACATTCGTCAGGTCTGCGAAGATGAAGCTGATCGTTACTCAAAAGAAATGGGACTTGAACGACCTCATACAGTCACTACAATCAAGCCTAGTGGTACGGTGTCCAAGCTATTCGGATTAACCGAAGGTTGGCATCTCCCTAGTATGCGTGAGTACCTTCGATGGGTACAATTTAGTGACGAAAAGGTCGTCCAAGACTACGCTGCGAAGGGTTACCCTACGAGGCGTCTTGAGACGTACAAGAACACTTGGATTGTAGGCTTTCCAACACAACCCTTCATCGAGACTCTTGGACAGACCACAATGGCTGCTGAAGCCACGATGGAAGAACAGTTCAAGTGGATCATGCTAGGAGAGAAGTATTGGATTGGCCCGCGAGGAAACCAAATTTCTTATACGTTGAAGTTCAAGAACGATCTAAGTTTGGACGACTTCAAGAAGAGTATTCTTGAGTACCAACCAAAGATCCGTTGTTGTTCAATGATGTGTCAAGAAGATGAGAGTGCCTACGAGTATCTGCCTGAACAGCCGATTACTCGTGAGTACTATAACAAACTCATGTCTGGAATCTCTACTGCGTCTGAAGACATTGGTATGGAGCATGTAGACTGTGGAACTGGAGCTTGTCCAATTGACTTCAAGGAGTCCAAATGAATCGTGCAGTAATCATCGCAGACCTAGTAACCTGCTATCGAGAAGGCAAGAAGAAGTACCCGAACATGGTCATAGACTATGCCAAGCTAAGCGGAATTATTGAGCAGAGTGGCTACAATATCTTCCGTAAGATTGGCATCGGTAATCAACCTAGTTTCAGCTTTGTGAACTTCTTGAAGAAGGAAGGCTACGAAGTTATTCTTGAGTGCCCAAATAACCCGCTTATTATGGCTCTCAAGACTGCTGAAATTATCACCATGAATGGTACGGATGCTTTTATCTTCTTTACGGAAGATCCAGAAATCATTCCGGTTCTCAAGTACACACGTATGATGGGTAAGAAGACCTACGTCGTATGTGCGGAAAAGAATCAGTTTGAAAAGTACGCCGAGCTGATCCTGATTCAAGAAGACTTCCTCATGAATCGAAAAGTAGAGGAGGCTAATGGAACTTGAATTCGCAGGACTTGTCGCTAGGAAATTTGCTGCCAAGCATAATGTTCATCTTGATGAGTCGATTGCTGAAGCTTGGTACTGGACGTTTAGATACCAAGAAACGAAACTCTTTGCAGAGTTCGCATGGGACAAAGCAAAGTTAGGTCGTTTCTTAAAATGTAGACTCCATGACTACTTCATTAGGCAAGGCAAACCATTCAGGAAAACAATTACCGCCGACATGATTACTGTGAATTGTCATATGGACGCAGAGATGCTGAGTTATTTGTCAGGAATAATGGCAAATGACGAGGCATCTTTTGCCGTCTTTGAATACCTCAAGAGAGGCATGACGTTCCAAGAATTGGAGTTCTTGGATTACAATATGAATAGGATTGGCAGAGATTTCTTACTCATAGTCCGCTCAAGGTTAAACAGGCTTTACAGACTCAAGAAGCTCGGTTTACCTATTACAAGGGAACTACACGATGCAAGTTTTCCTTCCATACCCGAACTTCCTTCAGACAGCACAGACACTAGACCAGTCCCGTCTTGGCAAACAACGAGTTGAATGTCTACAACTCATCAATGCTCTTATGAGAGGCGACGGTGCTTGGTACAACCATCCAGCAGCGGTTATGTTTCGCAATCATATTCCTGCACTGGCTCTGTACTCAAAAGTAATCTGTGAAGAATGGATACGACAAGGCTTCAGAGACACTGTTCTTGAACAGATCGAGCCTTATTTACAACCTGATCCAAGGATGCCTTCGTGGTTGGGAGATGAACGACTGCACGCTAGTCATAGAAGCAACTTGCTACGTAAGTATCCAAACTACTATGGGTACTACGGCTGGACAGAACCAAACGACCTACCTTACTTTTGGCCCGGAGAATCGTTGTGAAGTATCTAAGTTATAGCGGTTACAAGTTGTTCAAAGAGAGTCCTCAAGAGTACTTTATGAAGTACTTCACTGAGACTGCTCGTGAGCCACAGAATCATTACATGGCTGTTGGTAGTGCGTTTGATGCCTACATCAAGGCCGAACTATACAAGGAATTCGTCAACAAAGACGATCCAAGAATGTCCTTTGAGGCTCTCTTCGAGACTCAAGTCGAATCACATAATCGGGACGCCGCTCGTAAAGACGGTCTTGAAGTCCTGAATAAATACTCAGAGTGTGGAGCCAAGGCAAACTTACTCAAGAGTATGCGTGGCTGCATTGGAGAACCGAAGTTTGAAGTCGAGGTAACTGGACTCGTTCAAGGTGTGTGGATCTTGGGTCGTCCGGACGTTATGTACTACAATAAAGAAGGTACACTCGTCATCCACGACTTCAAAGTCAATGGCTTCTACTCCAAGACGCCACCTAGTCCTAAGCCCGGCTACTTGAGTCTGTGGCCCGGCGGATTGACTCACAAAACAGCTACTCCTCTCTTTCATAAGGGTCGAGCAATCAATGCCTCTAGTCCCTTTAATATCGCAGCTAAAGATTGGGCAACTCAACTGAGTATGTACGCTTGGGTGATGGGTGCAGAAGTTGGATCAGACTATATCTTGACAATTGATCAGATTTGTTGCAACATGCACACTCGTGAACATCGAGTAGCCTATCACTCTGCACTCTGCGAAGTCAAGTGGCAGATCGAATTGATTGCAGACCTCAAGAGAGTATGGGATGCCGTCCAACAAGGACATATCTTCTTGGACATGCCTTATGAGGCAAATCTTGAGAAGCAAGCTACGCTAAAGTTACTCGTGAGTAGCGATCGAGCATTCTAATATACGTTAGAATGTCATTCTCGGAATTGGGAATTCTACTACATGTATCGTGCAAGATAACGTCAATTGCACGGTATATATGGTAGCTTCCCATTGTTTGCCGAAAGCAAACTATACTCAAATGAGTGTTAGAATGTTAATTTACGACGTTATAAATAAACGTGGCCGTGTTGAGTGTGCCATACTCAAGAGTAGCACTGAGATTTATCTGCCCTACAGCTTACTCAAGAGTAACAAAGTTCGGGAAGTGTGGTCTGAGTACAGAATTACTAAGGTCGAGATCTACGACTTACCAGCAGATGCCGACCTTTATGATATTCCTCATCGACAGTCGATAAGGGAACTGACTCTAACATCAGCCAAGAATGTTCGGCGTGCTGTTATGAGTCTTGGAACTACAAACTTAGAACGGTTAGTTTGTGGTGATCCTACTCTTGAAGCAACCGTTCTGGAGAGACTACGTGATCCGCGTGTACAAGTTTAACGAAGTATCTTGGGCCGACAACGAGACTGAGACTCGTTTGACTACTCAACTAGCAGACGCCATGTTGGAAGTCAACCGTCTTACTCAAGAGTTAGCAGCCCATCGACGCAAGATTGAATTTGTAATGGAGCGAGAAGATTACGTTCCAGTGGACTTCCCTGACTGGAGTAGTCTAACAGACGAGCAGAAAACAGAAGCTTGGAACGCTTACATGGTTGCAATCTCAAAGAATATCAACATTCCTTTCTAGGATACTCATGAAGATCATCGTAGGAAGAAGGAGCGATTAGGATCACAAAGCATGGTGGCTGCTCATACTTAAAAGAATGGGTAGCCATCTGTGGTTGCTGCAAAAGTGAGTTAGAAACTCAAGATTGACTCTGAAATATCTTCCATTGCATGACGTAACCCCAGCATCTGGCATCTGCCCAGTATGCAATCAAAATGTTAGATTCAAACCCAAGGCTACCACTGTTGCCTTACCCAAAACGGAGACTCAAGATGATTGCTCAAACCTTCGGCCCGGCTCCTGCGAACGTCAAGCCAATTCAGACAACACATCCGGATTACTCAAGAGTAGCGAGGGCTGAATGCCAACGCTATCTTGACCAGATCGCCAACAAGTTCCCTGAACATGCCAATCGCCTCAAGATCATCAAAGAAGATGGCTATCTTGAAGTAGGGATCAAAATCAGAGATGACAGTGATTGGGAAGCTTACTTCGAGATCGAGAAAGACTTACCTTTGGAGTGGGAATCTTAACCCTAACCCTAACCTTAACCCTAACCCTAACTACAATTCATAGTTACTTTGACTATGAGTGTACAAACAAGGAGTTTCTGATGAACGCTAACATCCACACGCTTGAGAGCTGCCTCATGAACAGTGCCGTTGAAGACCTCTTGAGTAAGGGCAAGAAAGTGCGTCCGATCATTACGATCCGTCGGCACAAAATCATCCTACCTTCGGGCCGTGTACACATCTCGTACATGTCTACAGCCACCGCAAACGACCTCAAGAAGAAAGAGGTGGAAGCCACCCGATGCTAACTGTCTATTACGAAGTAATTACGTGGAGAAAACCACGTAGAATATTCTACGTGGTTTTCTCCACGTAATTACTTAGTTCACAATCCATTCAAGGACGCGGACGAAAGTTTCTTCTCAAGATATACAGTCTTGAGAGGTTACTATTGGAGAAATGAAAAGCATCCAACTTACAAAATGCACTTACGAATCATAGCTCAAAGACTAGCTATCCGCTTCGGTATGATGGATCTGTACAGTCAAAAAGACCACAAGCCTTTGGAAAAGTATCCAGACCAAGCATCAGCGTTGTGTCGAAACATCTTCTTAAATATGAGAGAAGATATGATTCCGATACTGGCTGACATCTTTGAGGAAAACGGCTATGAAGACTACTCAATGCTTGACGCTCTCAGATCGAATCAAGTGTCTTTCGCATCTCCCATCATCGTATTTGGATGTAGAGAACTATGCCAGATACCTAATGTATGAGAAACTAAAAAAAGACGATCTTGAGTGCTATGACATAGCCAAGTATTGGAACAAACGTGTACCAAGCCGTAAATTATGTACGGTAAAAGAGCGAGTATCTATTTCAACTCTACCACGTCAAACATTAAGTACTGTACTCATGAGTGGATATGGCTCGGAGTATAGAGAATGTATGTGGCTTAGAATATACAATAAGATATCTCCTACTTCTTGGTTACAGACTCCAATCAACGATTCGATCATGGGACTCGCTCGAAACATCATCATAAATCGAGACTGCTCAATACAGCCTATTCTAGCTGACGCTCTTGAAGAGGCTGGTTGGACTAGCCCGAAGCTTGAATTGTTTCGCAAATGTGGAGCCAATACAAAGTACTATTTGTTCTTTCACTTAGCAGGAATCGAAGTATGGACACCGTGAAGTGTAAATGTGGTAAGATGCGTCTTGGTGTTGCCTTGTACAAACATCTTCCACAATTGAAGTGCCTTGAATGTACTGAACGACTCATGGGTAGAAAGTTGTACAATTGGGATCTACGTCCCATTTTGGCCAACTACTTACCTACAAGAGTCGCAGGGTACTCAGTGCATGGAAGAATACTCATGAGTACACTTCGTTGGATGGACTTGTCCAAACTTGTCTGTGTGGGAGAGATTGTTCCCTACTGCATACTCAAGAGGCATTTTCAGAATTACAACAGTCGAATCTTGATCCGTAACGGTGAGGTTTGTCATGGCCACGATCTCATCGTCACCATGCAATCTCTAGGGTTCACCAAGGTCATGTACTACGAACATCGGGATCTCAAGAATGAACTCTTTCCACAACATGCGAGGGAATATAATGCTAAGGCTAAAACTCTGGTGGCACCGACGAAAGTGTAAGGGTCGTACACTCTCGATCATGAGCCTTGGCCCTTGGAAGAGTTACTACTGCACAGAATGTCAGAAACTAATTCACGAGTCTGGTAAGAAGAAACTCATGAGGATGTTTGGATGACTACACGTTGGACGAAAGCAATGGATAGCCTTCTTGGCACGAAAGCTGACATTGCTATAGCTGAGCAACTTGATCTATGTCTGAATACCGTCTTACGACGGCGGACATTCTTGAAGATTCCTCCGCATAGGAAGTATAGCAAACCTCGTTCGTTCAAACCTATTCCAATTAGTAAGCTAGGGACTGTACCTGATTCAGTTCTAGCTCAAGAGTTGGGAGTGTCGCAACAACGTATACACCAATACAGAAAGCGATATAACATACCTTCTTTCAGAGATAAACAGAAATGAAATTCAAGAGTTGGAATGATGCTGTAGGCACGATTGCTGCCCGTGCAGGAGAACTCGGAAGTCTGACCCTTCCTGAGTTAAGAATCAATCATCCTGATAACTACTCAGAAGCCAACAAGCACGCACCTGAGCATCTCTCTAAATTAAGTCGTGGTGAGTGTATCGAAGCAATCCTTCTTGAAGAATTCAGTCTTGAAATTGGTAGCCCTACTTTTGAGGATGACCATCGTGCTAACTCGCATTGGTGATATGCAAGACGGTGATCTCTTTGCAGCTTATGGAGAGATTTGCCAGATCATTGTCGTTCAAGAGCCTGAGTTAGAATACGGAGCCGTAGCAAGAGTTAAGGTAGAAGAAGGTGTACTTACTTTATCGCATGAAAGAGTTTTCTTCAAGATTGTTATGACTGATCTTCCGATTGAAGTCGGCTGTACAGTCTACTTTCTTGGGAATCTTTACAGTGTACTCATGATTAACAAGTCTGATCCAGAGTACACAGAAGCAACCTTAAGTGATGGTAGTTATGTTGATATTCTCAACCTCAAGAGGATTCAATTGTGACTAAGCTCACACTAACTCTTCAAGAACGTAATGCCATAGACTGGATCGGCGGTCGTTACGCTCATGGCCACGATCTTGACAGACTCCTCTTGCATTGTACCCAAGAGCCTGACGACGCGGAATGGCAGGAGAATGTAGACATCACGTACTTTCTTGATCCTATTCAAGTATACACACTTCGAGACATCATCGAAGAAGATAACCTTGCCTGCTTCGGTCCTGAACTTCAAACCAAACTTAAGAGTATCGAATGTTGACACGAGTTCGAGATATGGAAGAATGTGACCGTTTCATATACAATGGTCGCATTTGTGAGATTCTTCTAATGGATGACGGCAGAAAATCCGCCCACTGTAGTTACGAATTGGGAGTACATCTTGATTTTCAGTACAACTCAAAAGTTTTCAAGCTCATGACTACGATGTTCACTCCAACTGCTGGCAGTCTTGCAATCTATCGAGGTACGCTAGTTGGTGTTCTCATGATTAAAGGCAAAGATGCTCTGCTGACTACCGGTTCCAAAGTTCGCCTGTCCACCCTCAAGAGGATCGTAACTTGATTAAGTTACCGACACCAGAAGAGATGATGGAAGCATTCAAGAAGTTAGGTATGAAGCCAGTGCGAGGTACTCAAGGTCGTGAAGAAGAGTGCTGCCTTGCTGGACTCATGGCATGTATGAGTGAAGGTAAGCAAATTCCATTCTTGGAACGCTGTCGATGGTCTGAAACAAATCTTGGAGAGTCGTTCAGGCAAGTTGTTCGAGGTTGGGATGGTGGCCGTACTGATACTCCACTTGCAAAAGAAGCAGCAAAACTGGCAGAAATCGCTTTCCCTCAAGAGCTTCCAATATGACCAGTGAAGAGTTGAAAGCCAAAGTGAGACAAATCATTTGGCATCTCAATTGGCGTACATATGGATGGAACAACAAGACAAAAACCTTGGTCAATGTGCCTTGTTACTCAGGAGTAAACATTCTCTATATGGAAAATGACGCGTTGATGCTCGACATCCATATTGAAGAGAAAATTACAATCGGAGTATATTTGAGACAGACCGGCGTGACAGATCATAACTACCAAGTTGACACAGCAGCCGAGTTCTTTACTCTCCTACAAGGGATATACAGCCAATCAACCACTTGGGAAAACATTCCCGGCTACGTGTCTATAAACGTCACTTATTTAAGAGTAAGGAATGGAGTAATTCAAAAATGATTCATTGGATAGACATTGAGACAACTGGCTTGAATCCTCACACTGACCAGATTCGCCAAATCTCTGTAGTCACTACTCAAGAAGATCGAATTGTAAGGTCTTTGAACCTACGAGTACAATTTTGGGGGTTATGACTCTCTTGACCCTGAGTTCATCGAGAAGTTCAATGTAGTCAGGCCAGATGAGAGCTTCTTGAGCTTAGAACAAGCGATGAATGTCTTTCAAGACTACTTCAAGAAGTATCCCAAGATCGTGTTGGGTGGCAAGAATGTAGCTATGTTCGACTATCATTGGCTTAAGAGCTGGTTCCCTAACAAGGTGCAGCATCGAGTATGGGACATTGGTAATCTCTTTGCCGAACCAGAGAAGCTTTACACTCTTGAAGAACTTTTGAAGAAGTTCTTGATGCAAGAGTACACTCTCCACGATGCCTACAATGATTCGTTAGCTTGTGCAATCCTATATCTCATGTGGAGAAAGACATGCTTATTGACCTAATTCGAGAGAAATTTAAGAGTACTGGTGAACGACCAGTACAAGGGACGTTCTTCAACAACGAAGGATGCTGTGCTCTTGGAGTACTACTTAAAGGTCATGGAAGGTCAAGTCATCAGCTAAACGCAACTGCACCCGGCCTCATTGGAGTTATGATTAAGGAACTCCACGGCATAGAGTTGTCTTATCAAGAAGTCCAAGATGTGATTGCTGGTTGGGATAGTTACTCGCCTCCAGCCAGTCCTGAACAAGCTGTGTACTACAACTTACGAAAGGAAATTGAATGTCAGCTATCATCGACCTGATTCGAGAGCGATTCAAGAGTACAGGAGTCAAGCCTGTTACTGGTCGCTACATTACAGCAGAAGGATGCTGTGGCATCGGAGTGTTATTCTTGAACTTCGGACTCACGAACGAAGAAGTCAAGGACATGCCTTCACGTGATAAGGTAAATGTAATTAATGCTTCCTATGACATTGTGGTTACGGTTGAAGATGTTCAACAAGTAATCATGGGTTGGGATATGTTCCGACCACATCGAGATCGACTTAAGACTATTGAGCCTCTTAAAGCTCAAGCCTATCACTTGAGGAAGGAAATTGAATGCTCGCTGAATATCTCGTCGGAAGACGAAAACAGCTTGATTGGTCAATTGCCAAAGCAAGTAAGTACTCACAAGTAAACGTAGCCGAAGTAGAGCGTGGAGAGGGTGACGAGCAGCAACTAGTCAAACTCTTGAATTTCTACGACAACATCTTCGGCTTGTTCAAGAAGATTGATGCTGACAATCTGAGGGTATTGGCGACGATCAAACCAGAGGTAAAGTTTGTTGATAATACCTTCAAGATTCCGTCCCTTACGCCTACGGTATTCAACACTCTTAAAGAAGTCCATGACTTTCTTCAAGAGTACAACAACAACGTACTCAGGAGTTGGCTCTAATGGCAGACTTTGTAATGCTGGCCAAGACGTACACTAACCAATCTGGTACGTATTGTCTCTCAGAGAAGTACGATGGTATGCGGGCACTATGGTTGCCTAGTACTCGTGGGATGGATTGCAAGCACATTCCGTTCGCCAAGAAGGGCAATATCGCCACTGGATTATGGAGTCGTCTACGCAACCCAATCAATGCTCCAGCATGGTTCTTGAATATGCTGCCTGAGCATCCATGCGACGGAGAGCTGTGGGCTGGTCGAGGTAACTTCCAGAAGTGCATGAGTGCGACTCGTAAAGTCGTCCCGTTGGATCATGAGTGGAAAGCCATCCAGTATCTCTGGTTTGACATTCCAAACACGTCTCTCATATGGGACGGACTCCCGAAGGATGAGTGGAGTAAGCCACGTATGTATCAAGACAACGTGCCGCTCTTGAATATCGAAGTGATTACTACTCATGAATACACACCTACCTACGATGACCTAGTTAGTAAAGGTGCCGAAGGCATCATGCTTCGAGATCCAAAGTCGTATTGGAGTGTTGGACGTACCTACGACTTACTCAAGATGAAGCCGGAAGACATCATGCCAGCTACGGTAGTCGGTACGGTAGGTGGTCTTGGAAAGTATGTGGGTATGATTGGTTCGCTCACTTGCAAGACTGAAGACGGCATCGAATTCAACGTGAGTGGTATGACAGATGCCTTAAGAAGCAAAGGTTCGTTTCCTGTCGGTACTCGCATCAATGTCGTCTACAACGGACTTACTGATGGTGGTGTACCTCGTTTCCCTCGTTACGTAGGAGTGATTTCGTAATGCCTGCTTGCTACCTAAGTATGTCTCTCGCAAACGCCGAACGCTTCAAGAAGTTTATAACTGCACAAGAAGTTAAGGGCTGTCAAGTCACCTTGAAGGGTGTCGAGACTACACCAAAACTCAAGAGCGACGTAAAGGTTGGATTTCGGTTCAACCACGATAACTCTCCATCAGTAGTATTTCAGATGTACTGGAACAATGATGGGTCAGAAGTAAATTTTGCTATTCTCAAGATGACAGAGATCTATCCATTGATGAGAAGTGGTGACGTAACCCTACATACTACTGAGAGTGACAGAACCAAGAATACTCATGTACATGTGGGCGACTGGCTAACCTTGAGTTGGTGTAAAGAGAAAGAAAATACATTCTCTGACCTGTTCATTCTTCGTGGTCAAAAGATGTATGAGATGTATGATGAAGTCAATAAGGAGGCCCAGCTTGAATGGTCAAGAAGGATCAAGAGTAGTCTAGGAGTTGAGGTTAGTCCGCATCTAATCAAGATCAATCTCAAGTCCTGTACTTTTGGGGTAATTCTATCCAATAACAAAGTCCTTGTTATTGAAGGCACACTCATTTGTGGCGGCTGGAACTTCTTGAGTAACGGATTACCAGTACAGATGGCGGCTTACATGGCTCTCAACGACTTGAAACTATGATACGCTATCCTGATTGTGTGTTTGTCCACTACTCTGATGGTAGTGGACTTTTCTCCTTTGGAGTTTACTATGCCGAGCATGTACTTTGGAATCAAGAAAGCGTATGCGGAATTGCTAGAACGCCACCTGTCCAAGACACGCGGTAAAGAGTTTGGATTGTACTTCAACTACTCTTTGAATAGTTACTTTCCGACGAATATCGACGCTCAATCAGTCTTGAATTTCGTGTTCACCGGACAGGAAGTTCTTGAAATTGGTTGGGCTACCGGTGGAGAGATGTTCGGTATCTCGACCAATCGAGCAGGCCCGATCCTTCCTACTCAAGATGTGGGAGAGGTGGTATACTCTTCGGTCAAAGGGAAGAAGTCCCTAATAGAGACGATCAAGATCGGAGACATTCTCAAGATTACGATCAAGAGTCCTATACTCAAGATTACGCGAGTCAGTGATGATCTCGTTGAGAGAGGTAAACAGCTCTATCGGGATCAGGTGGATGCGGGTAACAGTGACATCTCTCCGCTAATGGACTCTAATTGGTGGCTACAAGCCGCTCATGAGTATGGAGTCAACATAGAGCTGGACGACATACAACTCTTGAGTCCGACGAGTTGTAAGTTCGAGGTTGTACTCGTGAATAATGTCGTTCTTGAAGTGATCGGTACACGTGTGCTTGTTTGTGGAGTATTTGATGACCCTAAGTTTACAGTCAAAGGTGTCGAACTCGCCCTAGCCATCAATGAGGTTTTTCGTGCAACGAATTAACGATCTCAAGTTTCTCCATCACTGCCTCAATAACTGGAGTGCTCTCTGTGGCGGAAAGAAGGATGCAAACTTCTTAGTTCATGAAGACATGCTTTGTCTCATTCTTGATTGGGCCTTTCCGATCAAGATAGATAAGGCCAATGTATACATCCATCGTCAAGAACGCGTGAACTACTTCGGAGGTCACAAGGAAGCAGAAGTAATGCACAAGAGTCGGGTCTTGCATCTTGATTTCTGGCAAGATGAACAGACCTACTTGATAATTCAAGTAGTAGACTTGACAAAAGAAAACTTCCTTGTGGACTTACAATACAGCTCTAATCTCAAGTGTATGGAGGTTTACTCATGATTAGACTCTTAGTTCATCCAGAGCAGATGTACTCTTCAAGATTGTACTTCAAGGATGTGCCGAATACGATTCAGATTGGAGTATTCATCAACAAAGACATGCACGAAGACATGTCCGGGAATAAGGTACTCAAGATTCCCGGCACAACGTCTTGGTATGTTCCAGATCGTAGTAAGTACCTCTACTATAGTCTGGCAGCGGCTCTGTACGATGGACTCAAGAGTAAGCCCGTTAACTACCTGTTTTCTACCTTGGTAGACTGTAGTAATCATGGTAAGTTACTAATCCGAGGAGGTGAGCAACCGAGTGAGTTACGTCGTAAACTTGCTCATGCTAATAGGATGCGAACCAAAGAGGCTTGGACAGGTCTAGTTACTCAAGAGTGGCTAGACCAATACCAATACCTCTTTGCCTATATCGAAGATAAAGTGGCTCATATCGGTTTGGGCCACACTTACCCTCTCGTATCTGTCAAGGTAGAACGTGATGTCAAATCAAAACATGACAGAAACTGAGTTGAAGACACTGAATCTGCTGGTGAGACATGGTGGGCAATCTTGGACATGGGCTTACAAAAATGTACTTGGATATACACTAGAGGCTAAAGAAGAAGACCTAGTACTCGTGAGTTTGGAGTCTCTCAAACTGAATCAATGTCCATTGTATGGACATGACTGGTTACACTATAAAATCCAAACGGATAGCACTCCTAAACAGTACATTGTAGTAGGCTCTTCTCCTTATTTTGGAGCGTATCAGGATTTCTCCGGTAACTTTGTTTACCGGAAATTAAAGTCTCATCTATCACTGGTTGATCGAGACTTCTTGTATCCAAGATTAGTGTCTGCACTCTATGATAGCGTTCCTCAAAGATTACGCCCATATGAGTTCCCTAATCGACAGCGTTTCGCCAACTCGTACAAGAAGAGAGACTTTGTTAAAGGTAAGTACGAGAATATGTTTTGGGCGATGGTAGTTGATGCAAACAAGACTCATGACTGGAAGTGGGTTGCCGACTATTTAGTCGAGCATCATAATGAAGACTTCGTACTCAAGAATCTTGGTCTTCAAGAGTTTTTGTACGGCTTTGTCAAAGATGACCAGCTCCATATTGGAGTTGGCTGTACCTATCCTATGAGGGTTCTCAAGTGTCCACAGTAGCAGATCTCATCGAGTATTTGAAGACGTTTGACAAGAGTCTTCTGGTAGGGTATAAGTGCTTTAGTGACGCTTGTCTATTAGACCTCGACGACATCAAGGTCGAGAAGCGTTGTATGCCTAGACCAGATGGATGGCTTCATGAGAAACGAGGGGGGATCAAGAGTCTCAAGAATACCTCCTATTTCCGGGGAACTATTGGGTTCGAACCCAATAGTTCCTACTCGCAGTAGGAACCGCAGCTATTTGTGCTGCTATGTGTGGTATGTACAAACTTTATGAAGAGGACAAGTAACATGATACCTCCACCAGATAATTCTGAGTACGAGTATTATGATAGAAGCCCGTTCTCTGGAGGAGTAATAGAAAACACTACTCATGAGGATTCAGATTTAATTTGGGAAGATGAGGACTCAGCCTACGATGAAGGTAAGAAAGCAGCCTCATTCGGCTCGTCTGTTGAGTCTTGCCCTCATCTGGAGGGTAGTAGTGAGTACTATGAGTGGAAATGTGGTTGGTACGAATTCAAGAAAGAGGACAAGTAACATGTCTGAACTCAAGAAGTGCATGATTCCCAATTGTGGAGAGAAGATGATGTGGAAGGGACTCTGCAATCGGTGCTATGGTCAAGCCAAGTATTACATCGAACGCGGAGAGACTACTTGGAGTCAACTAGCTGCTATGGGCCTTTGTGTCACCAATAGTGTCCCGTTCAAGAATGCCTTTGAGAAGGCATATGCGAAATGCAAAGTGGTTCCCTATGATCCGAAGATTCATAAGGGATTTGACTACTCAAGATTACCGCTAACTAAAAGGAAGAAAAAGAAATGAGAGAACTCGCACTTGCTTACTTAAGAGTACTCGAAGACACAGCGAATGCTATGAATTACGAGACTTGTTTAGCAGCTCTTGAGAAACAACGAGAGAATTGGCTTGACAAGATTAAAAAGCTACCACCACTTCCGAATGATCCAGAGGAGCAGCTTAAGGGTGGCTTGGAGTGGGCCAAAGCTCGACTAGCAGAAGCGAATGCCTTGTTCGATGCCGCTGTTCTTGCTTGTCCAAATGGTATCGCAAGTTACATCCACGCCAACATGGTATTTCATGTCAATGACAAACGAGTCCATGCCCTTAGTTATGTACCTTTGAAGGGAGATGAATAATGCGAGAACTCGCACAAGCTTACTTGACTTACTCAAGAGTCACGAATCTGATTCAAGAGCATCGCCTCAGTATCGCTAACATCAAAGCTAACTCGACGGACACCACGAGCGTCAAGAGTAAACAAATCAGTGAGTATACATTCGCTATCAACGTCTTGGAACAGAAGTTGCCGTCACTTGTTGAGAGGGTGAAAGCCGCTCGTGAAGTATGTCCACCAATAGGTACGGCTGCCTTTACCTTTGGCGACGAGATTTACTCAGTCAACAACGGGACGATAGCCATCATTAAAAGCACGCCTCTTAAGGACGAGCTAAATTATTGTACAGTGCCTTGGAAGGACTACATGTTGTATCAGAATTCTGATCGCAAAGTAACGAAGGAGAAAGATGAATAAGATCGTTCACTTGTTACGTGTCCGTGCTGGATTCAAGCAGAAGGTTGAGTATCATCAAGGCTTGGCCGAGTCTGCTAAGTGGAGTCACGATCAAGCTGATAAAGAATTACAACAAGTAGTACTCAAGAGCGAGAACTGTCAGTTCCTAATCGACAACATCTTACACAAGATTGTTGATGGGAAACTAACTGTCGAAGTCCTTGAGCGTTTCTACTTTGAACCGGAGATTGTATGATCGTTCGCTTCAAGAAGATCGAGCGTGGCCAATCATTCATGTGGCAAGGCTTGATATACATGTTGCCTGAAAAGCAACTTAGCAGGTTCATACACCACATACAGATACAGCCAGAGTCTTGGGTATTCCCTGTGAACTACTCAGATGAACCTCTTGAGGTAGGTTGTCTGGTACACCATCATCGTTATCTATTATGCTTACTGAGTAAGCATGACAAGAAGGGTATGCTGTCGAATGGCTTGACAGTGGAACTTTGCAGACTTAAACGTGTCCAAATTGGTACTCTTGAGGACTTACTACATGATTCCGATTAAGCAACGCCACATCCATGATCCAAAGAATGGAGTATATGGAGACTGCCATCGAGCAGCCATCGCTTCGATTCTTGAGTTAGACTTGGATGAAGTGCCACACTTCGCAGATGGCTGGCCCACTGGCGAAGTGTTCATGAATCGGGAGAGAGAATTCCTGCTAAGTCGTGGATTGATTCCAATCTACACGCCTTACAAAGTCAGTACTCTTGAAGAGATCAAAGAAGTCACTACGGTACTTCATCCAAACATCTACTACTTGATTGGTGGTACTTCAAGATATGGGACTGCACACACGGTTGTAGGATTGAACGGAGAGATCGCTCACGATCCTAGTTTAGTCAATAGCGGCATCGTTGGCCCACTCAAAGACAGCGAATGTATCTGGCTTACTTTCTTCGGCTCCAGCATCACACTCAAGAAGGAATCTGATGACATACTACAAAGTAGCCACGCATAAGATAAATGCTGGCAAAGGTCACTTCGAGATAGAAGCGGTGACTCTTGTAGAGGAAGATCTTGAGTTGTTCTTGAATAAGAAAACCAAGATTGTCCTTGAACGCAAGGATGTCCTTGAGGGAGAGTTCAGATTCCATACTACGGTCAAGGACGCCATCGAGCATTACAATCACTACCTGAACGAACAGTACAGAATGAAGATTCAAAAACTCTTGGAACTAGCGGAGAAGTACTCATGAATGAGAAATTACAAAACCTTGTTGTTCGTTACATCGAGATGGATAACCGACTCGCTGATCTCACTGCCAGTATCGAGAGATCTGAACGAGATAAGGAACGGCTTAAGAAAGAAATAGAACAGATCAAGAAGGAAGTTCCAGACGGCACCTTCTTGTTTGGTCAGACTATTGTAACCATCAAAGATGGTGTATTGGTATTTCAGAAGCCTCAAGTATTACCTGTTAGAAAGGGAGTAGCTGTTCATGATTGACGCGATCAATAATATACTTAAGAGTAAAGAGCGAGATTCACAAAGAAAAGAACAACGACGATTGGAACTTGAAGGTAAACTCTTGAATAAGATCTCCAAGTGGATGACCAAGAAGTACGAGAAGGATACTGACGAGATCTCCAAGTGGATGACCAAGAAGTACGAGAAGGATACTGACGAGAAGGCTCCGGTTCCGTTATGGCGTAAGATCCCTCACAGACCAAGAATGATTGCCTACATGGACTATGTTTGTGAAGGCTTTAGAATTCGTTTAGTAGGTTTCATAAACTTCGGTGGCCGCTCAGGAATGTACTGGACGAATCCTCAAGAAGAGTTGCCTGCGGATACGGCTCTTGCAGCTATGGAGCGTGTAATACGGTTCTTTAAGGGTGAGTTGCCTAGCTGGAAGTCGTTTCGTAGACTAGAGCATGTGTGGGCATGTCTTGACCATCGACCTCCGTCGGTACAAGTACGTGGTTACTTCAGTTCAGAAGAAGAAGCGAAACATTACAATCCCGGAAACCAGTACGAAATCGTACAAGTAGGAATGAAACTATGAGTCTCGTTCAACGCATACTCCACGAAGAGGCTCTTGAAGAGGCGGCTAAACCTGATGATGTGGTCTACTTAGGAGACAAATATGATAGTTACTGCTGAGTTGCTTCGTAAGCATCGAGCTTGCTACTCTGATGAGTTGTTGGCCGACCTATTTCCACACCCAAGAAGTCTTAAAGAGGTACTCACTCTTCAAGAGGGTGTATGGGGAAAAAGTGTCATTTACGCATCGTCTGTGGGTGGCCGAGCAAGCTCTTGGGAAAGCGTTACTCAAGAAGATTGCTTGCGAGTTTACTATCTTGTTTTCTGACCCTAACACCGACGAGCAGATATACATCAATAGACTTATGAGTAACGTACCATACATCGCTCTATCCAATGCAGACAAAGCTTATCCTGGTCATCAAGATTGGCTCATTGAGCGTCTTACTCAAGAGTCTCCTAAGCTAGTTCCCATTGGAGAGCCAATCAAAGGATCTATGTCCGGTACTCAAAAGTCTATTCAAAGTATCAGAAGAGTGGCTAGCGAACCAACCATCGGAGATCAATCATGAACCGTTTGATCGAGCTTGTACAGCAGCTTGGTGGCCAAGATGAGGATGGAAAGTATTGCTACTGCAAGAATCGACATACAGGTTGGCCACATCAAGAGATCTGTATCGAGATTAACAAGGCCCTGATCACTGCTGATTATGAATTGCAGGTTCAAGATGACCGAGATAACTTCCCATCGGAGATCAACTATGATTGATGTCTCTTGGTGTACGAGTCGTGGAGCGTGTTACTTACATTCACGACTTCAAGAGTTGTTTCCTCAACCTCGGACGATTCGTGAGGTACTCACTCTTCAAGAGCGACCTTGGAACCTAGTCCCGTTTCTTGATCGTTTGTGGGTGGCGGCTAGGTATTATGGAAACTCAGTACTCAAGAGAGTTGTTCATAACTATCTCGTGTACCAATTTGACAAAGAGGGTTTGGATAAGAAACCTCTTGAGCCTCTTGAAAAGATGGCTGCTGGGGTACCTATTAGTTATCTTAAAGAATATCACGATGCCCTAGTATTATGGACAAGTACTCGCAATCGTGTGTATTTGTTGCTGGCTGATGCACTGACTTTTGATACAGCTGTCGCCTTGAATTGTGTATATCGTTACGAGAGTGACAAAGAGTGGATCATTCAGGAGCTTCAAGATGATTGATTTCGACTGGTGTATCAACCATCAAGCTTGCTACGATAGGGAACTGCTAAGAGTATTATTCAAGAAGCCACTGAGTCTTCGAGATGTGCTATCCAAGAAGACCCAATTCTGGGACGGTGTCCCTTTTACTGACCGTTTATGGGTGGCTACGAGGTACTTGAGTGATGAACAGTTACGTCAAGTTGTGTTCAACTACATCAAGACTGTCCTGCCAAACTGGAAATCACTAGGAACGCTAGAAAACTGGCTGCTAGCTGGTGGAGAGCTTACTCAAGAGTACATTAACGGAGTCCACAATGATTGGACTAATCGCGTAGATGGACGCTATCTGCTAGTAATAGATGTCATCCGTGGTGTGAAAGGTGGATGGTTGTCCCGTTTGTACCGCCATCAATTCGATGACACGCTCATTCGTAGGCTCATTGGAGAGGTGCTATGATCGGCTCAGAGTGGCTATATTCACAAGGTGCCTGTTACTCTAAAGAGGCTCTTCAAGAGCTGTTCCCTCAAGAGCGTACACTCCAAGAAGTGCTGACTCTTGAGGACGGGCCGTGGGCTGAGGTTTCTTGGAGTGATCGTTTGTGGGTAGCTACTCATTACCTCATCAGTGCTCGGATGGTGTTGATGGTAGCCACCTACCTCAAAGAAGTCGCGTTGGCTCCTGATTCTGTGTGGTCAGACCCATACTGTCTGAAGTCTCAAAACTGGATCTACAACTACGGAGTGACCATCCAAGGGACGCTCAAAGACCTGTTTAAGTCGTTGTTTAGAGACAAGACTTCTGGCTTACCTATCATCTTGAGGTATTTACCATGATTGATTATGACTGGCTCAAGTCCAAGAATGCGTGTTACTATGACGCGACGTTACGAGAGTTGTTCCCTTGTCCTCGTACTATTCAAGAGGTTCTTACTCTTAATGACGGGCCGTGGGCAGACATTCCGTTTAAGGATCGTGTGTGGGTAGTAAGTAGGTTCCTTAGTCAAGAGAGGCTACGGCTGATTCTTTGCCACTTCGCTGCTAAGTCGTTTGGAGAGACTACTCCAAAGGTATTCTTGGATGGTGTAGCATACGCCAAGATGCACGCTGAAGGCAAAGTTGACAACTCTCTACTAGAGATTCACTACCGTGCGATGTGTGACCACATATGGAGAATGGCCAGTGCTGAGTACAGAATGGCAAGTGAGACTTGCTACAGAGATGTTCAAGTAGCTTTCGTTGTTGAGTTTGGCTATCCGTGTTCTGACGGCTCGTATGTCAGTGGACTCACTACTCAAGATTTTATCTCAGAGGTTCTTAAATATGATTGACTTGGTTTGGTGTATAAATAAGGGAGCGTGCTACGCAGACTACGCTTTAGCACGTTTGTTCCCTTTACCAAGAAGCCTACGACAAGTTTTGACTCTTCAAGAAGGTTACTGGAAGCTTGTTCCGATATGGGATCGACTTTGGGTATGGTACACTTGGTTTGAATGGGAAGACAAGAATGTGTGCCGTACAATCTTGGCTGACATCATGCCAATTGCCGAGCCTGAAAAGGACTGGACTATACTCAAGAGTTTCGATTCTTTGACTCACAAAGAGCAGATGAATCACTACACTACTCAAGAGCATCCAGCCTTCAACCCTAATGCTAGTACAGGCTTCTTTGATTACTTGTGTCGCTTGGATGCCAAGTATCATGTTTGGTTCTTTGATTACTTAATCAAGAGGTTCTTATGATTACGGCTGATTGGTGTCGAGAGCACGATGCGTGCTACAGTGATGAAGAGTTGGACGAGTTATTTCCTACTCCAATCACTCTTCAAGAAGTGCTGACTCTTGACTCAGGAGAGTGGGCTAAGGTTCCCTTTCGGGATCGTCTGTGGATTTGGGATCGCTTCTATGTTTGGAAGCATACTACTCTCCGCCAGTTTGTTTACGATATATTGGATCTTGAGTACGGCCTGAAGTTTCCTGACTTGCTTACTCTTGAGAGTACCCCGCTACGTTTGGTCAGATCTATTTGCAACCGCACTATTGAGCCTTATAAGTCCGATTCGATTGTTCGGAAGGCATTCAAGATTTGGGCTACAACTGCCTTTTACTCGGTTGTTATGCATCTCACTCAAGAGCAACGCAACCGTTTCGTTTCCTACTTACTGCGATGGAGTACCAATGAGAGTGTTTCACAAGCCAAAAGTGTCGTTGCTGTCGACGCCAAGACTCACACAAGCAGCGATTACTGCATTTGAGAAAGAGAACTTCGACACGAAGGGAGTTGGCTGCGATGGAGACATCATTGCCGAATTCGCGGGTCGAGTCTGCTACCGTTCGATGGCTCCTGATCGGAGACGTTCTGTAGGAGATGACCAGAACGCAGTCTATTTGAAGAACGTACAGAAGATGGGTCACGGCTCGATCTTGGAACATGCTTCTTACACGTTCTACATCAAAGACGTTTCAAGATTCTGTACTCATGAGTTGGTTCGCCATCGTGTAGGCACGGCATACTCTCAAGCTTCGACAAGATACGTGGCCGCTGGAGAGTACGGATTGTACATTCCTGAAGACCTCGACGAGTCGGATCAAACAGACTTGTATGAGGAGGGTATTAAGGCACTGGCTCGGTACCAGAAGATGTATGACAAGCTGGTTGCGAAGGGACTTTCAGAGAAAGTCGCTCGCGGTAAAGCCCGTTTGTGGCTGCCTTCCAATATCGGTACGGAACTGGTATTCTCAGCGAATGCACGCACATTGCAGTACATTCATAAGCTTCGGGCTAGTCCCGCTGCCGATGAGGAAATTCGACTCTTGGCTGAAGACTTGATGGCTCTTCTATCCCACACCACCATTATGAGGACTCGACCATGCTAAAGCGAGCTACGAAGGGATCTGCTGGCTATGATCTGGCAGTGAACCAAGACTACCTGTTCTTGCCCGGAGAGATCTTGAAGATGTCTACAGGCATCCAAGGATGTGTGCCTGACGGGATGGTTGGACTGATTCGTGAGAGGTCGTCGATTGGAGATCGTGGACTGCATGTACTAGCTGGAGTGATTGACTCAGACTATCGTGGAGAGATCAAGATCATACTCAAGAATGGTAGCGAGGTTACTCAAGTCATTCGTAGGGGTGACCGTGTGGCGAATATGATTTTACTACCTTTCGGAGTGCTTCCAAACGAGCCGACGGAGCACTTTCAAGAGCGAGGAACAGGAGGCTTCGGGAGTACAGGAGCGTGATTTACATCTGTGACGGCTACTACTTCAAGAGTGACGACCAGTTGAATGCGTTCCGTAAGGATTATGAACTCCGTTACGGATCGTTTCCTGATTATGAAGAGTTTGTGGAGCCTCCTACTCGTAAGTTACATTGGGGTTGGATAGAAGTTTGGAAAGGCTTCGAGTTGGTGAGTTCGACTCAATCTTGGATTTGGGACAACGAGATAGGAACCGACCATGAAGCTAATGGTTTCAAAGTTCGGTATCTCCAGTAAAACTGGGTAGTTTTTCAAGAGCGTGAATGCGGGAGGCCACCGAAATTTGGTGGCCTTTTGCATTTCTACTCATGAGTACGCACGCGGGTGCAAGGATGTTCTGACGTTCGTTATAGTGACAGAAGTCATTCCCAAATTTGAGAACTTTCCGAGTAAAATCTTTTGAAATGTGCAAGGTAGGTCGATTCGTGTTGTATATACTTACATACCCAAACGGAGTCGATGCGATGAACACTAAGGTGCAAGTTTACAACACGTCGGCCAAGACACCAGAAGAAGCAGTAGACACGTTTCACCGTGACTACACTACTAAGATGATCCTACGTAACGCGAACCGATTCTATGTGATTGTGTCCTACGCAGGTGGATTCGTTAGTGTATACTTCTCATAACCGTTAGAATGACAATTTTCAAGAAAGTTTGCAAGATCGGTTGAAACGTGTTGTATACTCTCTTGAGTTCAACACTCAACACTATAGAAGTTTGCGGAATTGCTTCTTCCCTAATTCCGCACCATAAGGTAGGTTACTCACCTATTCAAGAGTAACAAACGGAGATTTCCCATGTCGATGAAAATTCAGAACGTCAAGTTCGCTGCCTTGCGTTTTGATGACTCCAGCAACATCCGTTTTGCTAGTGGCATGACCGTTGCGGGAGTGACACTTACAAAAGACGGTAGAAGTCTTGCAACGATGATTGATGACATCAAAAGAGAAGGAAAAATCATCACGCCATTGATCGTTCGTAAGGTAGGCAAAGTATTTGAGGTCGGATGCGGTTTCCGTCGTGCGAACGCAGTCAAGACGATCCTACAGACAGAAGCAGACTCACCACTTGCCAAGACATTGGAAGAGATTCCATGCCAAGTGTATGAGGACGTTACAGACGAGGAGTGGAATCGTGCCAAGAATGACCAAACGTCGTTGGATTTCCTCTCGTCCGAAGTGTTCGCTTACTTCCGGCAGGGAGTGCTAGGTGGACGCTCGTGGGAGTCGTTAGGTCACGAAATGTACGCTCAGATCGGACGTATGACGGGTTCTCAGATCAAGATTCAAGAGTACAGATTGTTGACTAGTTCAGAAGAACGACGGGAGTTCCTGAAGAAGTGGATGAACAATTTCGTCAATGGCTTTTGGCGGTCGCTGTGTGATTATCCGACATATGCGGATATGTACCTACGTCAACTTATGTATGCCGATGGCATACTTGGCAAGGAGCACGAACCGAAAGTCAAGCTTACAAGTCACGTTTGGACGAAATTGAAGGGATTCCTATCGGCAGGAGATACCGAAGCAGTTGATAAACTCTTGAATCCAAGTGCAACACCACCACAAGATAAGGCCAAGAGTGTGAAGAAATCAGCGGATATTGCCAAATTCCAAGAAACTCAGAAGAAGAACGGAAATACCTGGATAGCGGACGTAATGGAAGTAGCGTACACCGACGGAAACGCTCTTGAGATTGTGGCCAAACTTTCCTTACTAGAAAGAAACATTACGCTTTACGAGGATGCGAAGGAAACATTCTCACAAGAGATTCAAAACTTCATGGTACGACTAACCACCGGCAAACTGTAGAATCTCAAGAATCGTGCGGATTTATTCCGCACGATTGCCTTTTGTGTTGTATCTTTTGTTGTTCCTTACTCAAGAGTTGCTGAGATGGCGAAGTTTACACTAGGTGAAATTGTCAAGCTATTCGGTGAATATGGCAAGATAGCTAAGTTTGCCGATAACGGCATGGTATTTGTACAGTTTAAAAACTCAAGTGTAGGTAATTGGTATCGTTTCGATCAACTTGAGAAGTTATAAACTCACCTCACCTCACCTCACCTCACCTCACCTCACCTCACCTCACCTCACCTCACCTCACCTCACCTCACCTCACCTCACCT
>JAULBV010198268.1:0-18850 GCA_032358295.1 Pterothamnion heteromorphum | reverse complement strand
TCGTACCCCAATAAATTATACACCCACCCCTAAATGCTCCCCCAATGAACCCTCCTGGTTTATATCCCCAGATTAAGAAAAATATACCCATGACCATCACACCCCCTAAACCTCTCCTCCTCTCCCTCCTATCCTTCCTTAAGAATAAACTGAAGAAATACCAGAAGCCACTTACCTTCGCACAGGAAATGAGACAACTCGTCCAAGACGCTAGAAACCAAGAAGAACAACAAGCCCAAATCAGAGAACAACAAAGAAGAAATGCTATCGATCAATACCGAGCCAGATCCAAAGATGCTGTCGATGCCGTTAAACAACTCGTTAAGATCCAAGCCGCTAAGGGAGAACTCTCCCTAGTAATATCTAAAGATTACCTCCTCTCGCTCGTTGTTAGCGTAGCGTTGACAACCCCACCCCAAGAACAAAGATAATTCGTCTTAGCCGCTATACAGGAAGAACTCGAAAACCTGGATCTTAAAGTTACCTTCGCTATGCTCAACCCAGATGATGCTTTCCGTATCTCCTGGAAAAAAATTAAACCTAAACCCACCGACTCCATAATTGATTGATCTAATGTGAAAGATTAGAAATGAGGTTCCATTACCTCATGTGAAATGTTGGAATTATATCAGACACTTGTTTGCCCACTTGTTCCTCTAATAAATATTTAGTATTGAATTGACATTTTTCAATAAAAATACAGGTTTGTGAAGGAACTAGCACTGAATCAGATTTTAACTACGAAAAACACTTATATGGGCAGGAGAAGATGTTAGTATTCATTATGGGACCTGATGAATATGGGAGGTTATGGGTACTTGCCCCACTTTGCCCCACAACAGATAATGACATAGATAATGATAAAAATTAGTAGAAAAGGGATGCGCAGCGATACCACTCACTACCTTGGTGTATACACCAATTTCTATTGTGAAAACTTATAATGAATCATAACTCGTTGATATATAAAGACTTAATGACTTGTTTCATAAACCAAAAACGTGTGAGATTTGATTTCGTCAGTGGGAATATAGCATTATGATGAGTGCAATTATAACATTACTAAGTATGATTATAGCGTCAATAATGTATGCAGTAGTGGGCTGGTACTGGTTCTCGAAGGCATCCAGGTATGTACTTAACGAGTTAAGCAAGTACAATGCGGTACTGCATAAGCGGTCATATGAGCATATCTCAGAGCATGAGGATACGATGGATATCTGCTTCATGACGAGTATGGGATTGTTTACGGGAGGACTATGGATATGGATCAGGTGGCTTCAGGTACAGGTCAAGAAGTGGCAAGTGATGAGAATTCATCCTGACGCATACTTAGACCATATTCTGTTCGACACGAAGGCTACGGGGAAAGATCAGGGACAGGTGGCTGGTGGGACTGTGATGCTGGAATGCATTGTACCTGGCGTATCTGTGGGGGAACAGCCATGGTATATTGATTACTGTACAGATGGATCAGGAGAGGTTGGTTATGGCTTAGGGATGGATGAGGAGATAGAAGAGATAACCAGTCTTCTCAAGCGATTGAGGGTAACGGAGAGGTATATAGGACCTTAGGGATAGGATTTTGTATCTCTGCGCGAAAAAACGGCCTAACAGTTCGGAGTGACCTGTTAAGCCGTTTCGTGAGGGTGCCCCCTGGTTCCGAGGGGGCTGGAGGAGAGAGAGAAAGACGATAATAGTTGATGATTTCTACACCTGCTAAGGGAATGGAGCACTGAATGAAGATTCGATCTGTCTATATCTACGGCCACAAGCGTCTAGGAGACGTCACAATCGATTTTAGGGAGACGAATGGGGTTGCGGAGGGATTATGGCTTGTAGGCGGTTGTGGGGCAGGCAAGACGTTCGTGACCGAATGTATCGCCTCAGCATGGGGAAGTGGGGCACTGAATCGATCTTTACCCTATGAAGTACAGGATTGTCGGGTACGAGTAGACTTTGACGTAAAGGGAAGTGTGGCAGTATGTCAGGCGGATAATGGCAGGTTTACTGGCAGTCCTATGTTACGAATAGATTCTGGTAGCAGGAGTGGTTTAGTCCTGCATTATGGGATGGACAGGGTAAATGGGTTTAAGGGGAGTAGTGGGGTGAGATCAGTACAAGCGATAATACAGGATTTAGCGAATGGTGGCATAACCGATTCTGTGATATTGATTGATGACTTTGATTTAGGGCTAGATAGTGGTGATCAGAAGTTATTCTGGTCATACTTATGGCGCAACTACAATTCTGGTGGGAATCAGTTGATAGTAACTGGGAAGAGGGGATTAGGGCTGGTACGGGAGATTGTTTTACCTGTGCGCGAAAATCCTATTGACCTGGCCTTGATGGCACTGAATGAGAAAGTAGCAAAAAATTAAAGGAGATTGGTGCACTGAATGGGAATTCTTGCTGCCAAAAATTCATTCTCTTTCCAACTCTTCTTCTAGCATTCTTATTTTTCTCAGCGTATTTAAGTACTTGGGAAGACTAGACTTAAGCTTTTCTAAATAAAGATCTGATCGATCATTTATTCTTTGTTTTGACAAGTCATTAAATATGCGATCTATTTCTTTAGAAAGACTTTCTTCGTCAATATTAAGCATATAGTTGAAACCTGCATTTAAGTTTGGACAAGAAAATTCCCCATGTAATTGAACACAGAGTAAATCTCTAGCGAATATAGCGGTATCTTTTGATTGATAAGAGCCTGCATATAGTAGTTTTTTATTTGATCTTACATGGCCTGTGTAGTATCTATTTGGGCCTTTATTTTTCCATTTAATGCCTCTGGAGTCTTTCTTTCTACTTCCGCTTTTATTTGCAGCATTTTCTGTATTGGAACAAATTCTTAAATTTAAGCGGCGATTATCTAAAGTGTTACCATTTATGTGATCAATAACAAATTCGTCAGGGTTACCCATTATCATTCTGTGCATTGGCATTTTATCTTCGGAATCATCATTTAGCATAACTGCGTAAATATTGCTAGATGATTTTGTTGCGATCCAGTTATGGTTAAGAAGATATTCGCAATCATTATCAACAACTGAATTATAGAATATGCCTAATGGGCCTTTGAGTGGAATCTTTATCATTTTTATACCTGAGTTACTTATCTAGATAAGTAATGTAGTACAGGTATAAAATCCTTCAGGAAATTGTCAAGATTGATTATTTTTGCAAGAGTCGTAAAAAACTAGCACTGAATGAGAATTGGTGCACTGAATCGTTTTTTTGTCACACTGCGATAAGTACAGTGTACTTAGAGGTAGTTTTTCTGCATGACCTTGATGTCATTGAGATAGTTCATTTTCTCTTCAGTATCATGATGGATGATTTTGATTGGGAGACCGAAATAGAGTCTCAGGGTATTTTCTACATGACGAGCGACTCTATTCGATCCATCCTGAAAAGGTTTGATACAACATAGTCTCAGGTTTACATCATAAGCCTTATTAGAAAGAGTCATAAGGTCTTGGGATTCCAGGAGATATGAATTATCTATCTTATGTTTTATGTTATTATGGAATGTTATCAGGTCATTCCAAAGAGAGTGGAGGTGATTAGGGATGAGCATAGGATCAGGCATAGGGGTAGAGTTAATGAATTTACGATCTTGACGCCATTCTCCCAGGTCAGATCTTTTCATAAAATCAGGATCCAGTTTAAGTTCAGCCTCTTCGACAGCGGTTTTAAGGAGATTTGTGTGGAAGCGTTTAAGGAAATGGAGCTGGGTGAGGGAGATTCTTGGGGAAGGGGAGAGATCATCTGGGATGAAGTTTGGAGTACTAGCGAGGAGGGTCATAAGGTTACAGGCCTTAAGTTGACCTTCCATGAATGGGTTTATCTTAGCGCCTGAGAGAGTTTGATCGATTTCTTGTTTTGAGAGTGGGATACGTTCCAGTCGGGTAGAGTGGAATGCGAAAGCGGTCAGGGTGTCGGTTGAAGGATTTGGGAATGTGCGCATGATCAGGTACTTATCGGTAATTGAACAGAATAGGAACGGGCACAGGGGTTAAGCAAAGATAGGTGACTAGTGAAGATAGGTGAATCATTGATTTTGGGTCAAAAGTGGAGAGTGTCCTAAAAAGGTCGATTGTCCGGAGTCGGACAATTGGGGGTATTAGGACACAAGTCGGACAGAGAGTGTCGGGATTGGGTAGTCTTTTTTGCGCGAAAAAGGGTATTGCGACAGAAATCGTGACATTTTGTCGTGATTCACTGATAGGTAGGTGGTCTATACTTGGTGGGTAGAATAGGTTCTCGGTCATGAGTACGGGAGCCGTTTGGATAGCAGGTGGAGCAGAAGCATGAGAGAGTATGCGTGAAGTAGTCCGATTTGTTAAGGGAAGAACAGCGATGACAGCCAAACCGAACGAGAAGAAGCAGCGTCAGACATATTACGACTTTATCACAGAGGCATCAAAGTCTATTTCTGATCGAAAAGCGAATGTAGTAGGTCGGAATGGGGAGATGCGGGCGATTCGTCGTCATCATCTAGATATTGAAGGGCAATCTGAATTCATGAAGTTGAGTGCAGATGCTGGAAGGTTTATCAGCCCCTATAAGAAGTTTTTCGGGTATTGGGGTGTAACTGAGGCTCTTTCCATTCTTGGGTCCAATAAGTATCATCCCATAGCAGACGTTCTCAAGGCTATGGAATCTGTCTTGTCCACTGAGGAGAGCAAGAACGGCGCTGGCAAGACAGCATGGGAAGTCTTCAAGGGCAAGCGTCCCCGCAGTCGTAAGAACGGCCTGGATTGGTTTGGGCGAGTTCTTCAGAACTTGACGGTACTTCAGCGTATTGGGGGCGACGATCCTTATGGGCTCAAGCTAATTCAGCTGGGAGCCTGCATTGATCTGAAGAAAGACGAGCATGGATCTCCATTGGCTCAGTTACGAACTGGGGTTCCCAAGGACGAGAAGATTACGCCCGTCAACGAGATCAAGAAGCGTACATGCAGTCGCAGCATTGAATCCTTGCCCTCCATGATTATCTTTTCAGACCATCCTGTCTGCTCCAAGCGAGGCCGCAAGAAGGCTGTATCTACGGCTTTGGAAGTTGTACCAGATAGCATTGCTGTTGAGAAAGTCAGTGGAAGTGAAGCAGTAGTTGTCTAAGATGTTCACTGACAATATGTGCCTCTCTACATGAGCGGGCACAATTTGATCAAAGGAACATACATGGCAAGAGCGAAAAAAGGGAAGTCAGTCAAGCCGAAGATACGGCTGGTACTGAACAAGGACGGATCTACGGCTGCAACGGCTGAGGATCGGTGGAATCTCTCTGGGCGGTTGAAGCCCGAGACTCCCAATATTCCGAATGAGCATTTGATCTTGGACATGGCGAGTTCCATGGGTCGTTCTCGCAACGAGATCACAGAAGCTCTGCTCCTTTTTCCGCGGAATGTTGATTGCATTCTCGAACGCTCACAGCGCCTGGCTGTCTGCGAATGGCTTGGCATCAGCGAGCCAACCGAAGCAGAACGGGTTCAATACATCAACGAGCAGGTAGCCAGATCATCTGGTGATGGTGCGGCCTGGTCCTCATTACTGGATGGCAAGAAGATTGTCAACCTTGCCATTTATCATGAACTGCGGTACAAGCGGTTGGATGAGCAGGTTGGTCGTGGCTTGAATCAGGAGAAGGGCCGAAGGGCTCGGCATGCGATAGATGGACCCGGAGCATCTGTAGGAGCGATGCTGCCAAGTCAGATTGTTGGAGCCATTATTAGTCGAGATGCGACTGGCATGGACGGGATGGATACTTTGGGCGGTCGAGACAAGGTGACTGGGAAGTACGGCTGGGAAGCTGGTACTTTGATTCTTGTTGGTGGCGAGCCTGGGGTCGGAAAGACAAAGATTGCTTTGGCGATGGCTGCAAGTTCATCAAGTCCTCAGAGTGATTTTGTTGCTCTATACAATCAGGGGGAGTTTCCTCTCTCGATTTTCAAGACGAAGTATTGCGATGGTGTTTTGAAGGGAGATGAGTCGATCTATCTCTCTGACAAGCGGGCGCTTGGTGACATCTTAGACATGATGTACAAGTTGCGTCCTCGATTTGTCTTCATCGATTCGAAGGACAAGATTAACGAATGCGAGACGCTCTCAGGATGGAAGCGAGCGGAGAAGCGTCTACGTTCAGCGGCGATGGAGATTGGCGCAACCATATTCCTGATTTCGCATTTGAATGGACAGGGTGGCATCAGGGGTGGTCGATCTGCGGAGTATGATGTTGATGCGGTCATGCATATTCGCAAGATACCTGAAGCTAAGCTATTTGAGGTTTGCATGAGTTCCAAAAACAGGGGTGGTCCCGCTGAACTTGAATGCAAATCTATCTTCCGTCACATGAATGACACCATCATTTGCGTACAGGAAGCTCCTCGCTATCGGGTTGTTGGTGGCATGATCGAGACTGTCAAGAATCCATTGCTATTGCAATTGCCAAGTGTTGTTGAAGAAGAGAGTTTAGAGAAAGAAGAAGCGGCATTGCTGGATAAGATTTCTGTTTCGGGTATGGTGTCATTGACGATTGAGGAGAAGGAGCGACTGGGGCACATTACTGGGTGGAAGATCTTCAAGAGCAGTCCTGCCTATAAGAAGGCAATGAAAGCTCAGCAGAAGTCTGAGATGTATGAAGACGCTGAAGAAGAGGATCCTGAGGATGAGAAGCCGGATGAGGATGAGAAGCCGAAGCGCAACAAGGATGGCATGCTTTAAGTTTGGTGCGAAAAAACATTAGTGACTCAGCCTCGATTCATTACTGGCAAAGATGAGTCGAGGTTTTTTGTTTAGAAGCGTAATTTAGCGAACACATACCTAACCATAATCTTAAGATAAGGACTTGACAGGAGCAGGTGTTTGTATCATAATCATTTATAAGGCGTCTGGTGCATCTCACTGACGGAATGCTGGTTGAAGCATGAGTATGGAATCCAAATGTTGGGTTTCAACATTGAGAACAGTTGGACGTTTTGGAGAACATGTTTTATGCGTACACAGAATTCAAATGTTTCGAGCAAGGCTCGCCAGGCTTATCTCAGCACGCTTCGTACTGAGCATGCATCGGCGCTGAAGGCAGTTACTGCGGCGGTTACGCAGGCGAACGAGATTCAGACGACAGTCACGGCGAATGCCGCACGAGTTCGTCAGATTGCTTCCGAGCTGCGTGCGATGGGCGAGAACGTTCCGGATGCCGATCTTCCCCGAGTTCCCCGAGGCACAGCGGCAGCTGCTCCCCGAGCGGCCCGTACTGGTACTACTCGTCAGGGCATTCGTCACAGCAATTCGCAGAATCTGGGCGAGGCGATTACCTCATTCATGGGTTCGTCCCGCATTGGAACTGAATTCTCGATCCCCGAGATTGCGGCTGGCGTTGTTGCGGCTGGCTATCGGACGACCACGAAGACTTTCAACGTCATCATTTCGCAGCGGCTGAATGATCTGATCGAGGCTGGAACTTGTGCTCGCCCCAGCCGAGGCAGTTACACTCTTCTCTCCCGTTCGGCTACTTCGACGGCACGTACGCCCCGAGCAACATCGGCTGGCGCACGGGCGGCGGCTCCCGCTCGTCGGACAGCGAAGAAGGTTGCTCGTCGGGCTCGTCGTCGGGCGGCGAAAGCGGCGGCAACGGTTGCGCCCGCAACTGCGACCGCCTGAGTCATAAAGACTCTCTAACGACAATTTGTTCCTTTGGGATGCCTCTTTCTCTTTCGGGAGATTGAGGCATCTTTTTTATTTGGCGCGAAAGTTCACTGACGCTCAGGGAAAGCAGCTAACCTAGGCTTTCACCCAAAGGAGTCTGGAATATGGCAACAATCACTATTGGAAAGAAGTTTTTTCGCAAGGAACGGGACAATCTCTACAGCGACGTCCCCGCAGCAATTTTTCGCGAGAATCTGCAAAACTCCATCGACGCCGGCGCTGAGAGAATCAACATTGAAATTTCCGAAACTGCCGAAGGCACATATGTTCTTTTTGGAGACGATGGCTGCGGTATGAGCAAGGAAGTTCTGGAAAAGGTCTTCTTTTCTTTGGGCGAGACAACGAAGGATGAATCCAGCCTGGGAGGCTTTGGTCGGGCACGAATCCTTACCTGCTTTTCTATGGATTGGTACAAGATCAACACTCAACATTGCAGCGTCAAGGGAGAAGGCTCAAATTTCGAAATCGAATATGATGAAAGAATGTATATCAACGGTTGCGTCTTCGTTACCCTGACAAGCGATATCTCCTATAAGGATATGTTGGACGGCTGCAAGCGAGTCTTGAGTCAAAGCCAGCTTGACTGCGAAGTCGTTCTCAATGGAGAGAAGTGGAAAGACTGGATGTATCGTCGTCGTCAAACCCGAGAGCTTGACTTTGGCGGAGTCTATGTCAATGCATCGAAGCCTTCCCATAATCGAATCGCTGTCAGAGTCAAGGGACTCTACATGTTCGATGTTTACTCTTCATCGAGTCAGCAAGTCATCGTTGAGATTGATCCAGTCAGAAGTCGTGAGATCCTGACTGTCAATCGAGATGGCATGCATCGAGTTTACCAGAGTAATCTGACACAATTCCTGGCAGAGATCGCCGTGGATAAGCGTTCTGCACTCAAGAGCCGCAAGCGCATGACAACGCTTATCGAGGGTAATGGCATCATTATCTCAGCATCGAATAATTGGAAGCCTAGCTTTTGTGATCAACGCGGCGAAGGACAGAAGGTCTTCCGTATCGAGAATATTGATGTTCCGAAGGTTGCTGCGAATATTTCCGCGCAACAAGAAGAAACCTCCACAGAATCTTTTGAAGCCAATCCGATGCCAGCCAGTCGTCCAGTTGATACTGTCGAGAGTCAAGTTGTCACAGGTTCAGCATTTGTCGAGAATCTGCCAAGCGTCTATATCAATGACGAGACCGAAAGGCCAGAAGTTCGCAGGGTTATCAAGAATTTCGATCCCCGCAATTGGGTGCATTCGATCAAATATACCAAAGGTGTTGAGCAAGCATATCGCAAGGGTGCAACGTACCTGAAGTTGCTTTTGGTATGGCGAATGGCGATTGAAGAAGCTGTTCGTTCGCTTATGGTAAAGCAAGGAATCGATCAGGTTTCCTGGATGATTGGCTGGGACTTCAGCGACGATGCAGAAGCCATGCATGTCAACGTTCGTGGGTCGCATGCGATTTGTCTGAATCCCGTAGATGCTAATGGCAATCTTCGCTACAAGATCACCAGCCGCAAGGATTTGATGGCACTGATGGCTTTGGCCAAGCATGAGGTAACGCATATTGTTTGCGGATATCACAATGAAGACTTTTCTTCACTTCATACTGCCATCGACAAGGAGTTTGATGCGAACAAGGTACTGAGGAACATGAAGGCTGCTGTACGGGCTGTCAATTGAGTTATGCACAAAAAATGTGCACAGATTCGGGACAGAAAAAATATGCAGATTTCTGACGCTTTGGTAACATATGAAGCAATTTTGCTGTATACTGGATAACGATCCATCTGCTAGGGCGAAATGTTTCGTCAAAGCCTGGGAGTGGATCAGCGAATTCATGGACCCGAGTTCGCAGGCTAGTGGGGCGATTAAGGACAGGTTGTTCATGGAAAATCTTTTCAGAGAGAACGAACCAGTTGATACATTAGGGCCGAAAATCGAGCAGATTTTGACCGACACAGAACCGAATGTTTCGCCTCAACAATTGCTCGAAATTGTTACGGAATCCCTGCGCAAAACCGTACCTTCTGGACTTTCCGAAAAAGCCAGTCAGAGGGTTTTGGCATTCTTGGTCGAGACTGAATACAGGCACAACTTGCGTCCGCATATTCTTTCTGCCGTTCATCTTCGTGCGCATGGACGATGGAATGAAGCAAACCAGGATGACAACTCTGATCGAGTAGATGCTCTGGTTGCGCAATACAAAGAAGTTGCAGGTATCGAGGAAGATCCAAGTTCGCCTGAGTCATTGGAAGTCAATCAGCCAGTTGGTCCAGGTGGATTAACTCGTCTTCATATGGCAGCTATGGATGGAGAATTTGAGGAAGTAATCCGCCTTATTGAAAAAGAAGGCGCAAGTCCGCTAATTCAGGACAACATGAAGAAGACTCCATATGACCGAGCCAGGGCTTTTGGTAATCATTTGATTGCCGAATATTTGAAGCAAAAGATGGCCTAATAGTCAGATAACGCACTTTTGTGAGTGAAAGGTTTTTTATGCCTGCAATTTCTCTTGCATTTTTGTCTCATTGGTATTAACCTATGCGAATGTAAAGGCATAACTTTTCTTGCAGGTGCTTGATAGATACACGAGAGTAGAGTTTGATTAACAAGCACTCATGGGGAGAGGAAATGAATCAGGGATACAGACATGCTTCAACTAGAACATAACGACCATCTACCTCCAGCAGTTCATTTTACATTAAGGTCTCCTGCTGCGGAAATGAAGAAAAACGTCATATTACTTAATGTATGTGCGCGAAAAATTGGATTTAAGAAAGTCAGTCAGGTCTTTCACTTAATTGGCGACATGTGTGAAGTGAGAGAAAATGATTCGCTTCATGACTTCAAGATTCATTCGAGATACAACGTCATACTTCCTGAAGGTGTAATTTCCATAATGCCTTCAGAGATATTCGGGTTTGAGATTACTCTGCCGAATGATAATTCTTTCTATATTGGGCTGTGCAGGTATCCTCAGTCTGTAAGTCTTGAGGATCGAAAATTGCCAGTGAAGGTTACGGGCACTCAATGGATGAGCTATGTTCGAACAGTAAAGACAGTTCAGACAGCTCTGGATGAATGCTTCGAAAGCCACATAAGGGTCTTGATGCTCTTAACGGAGGCAGAGAAGTTAGGTATATTGACATCCATAAATGATCCGTACAAGCAATGGCGACATGCTGATGTTGACGTTTTTGAGGATATTTGCTCTCAGCAAAAAGACGATCTTATCGCCCACTGACGTTTTTGGGTTCTGGACGCATATATGCAGACATCCCGAAATTTTGTTTTCCTATATACTCTCCGTGGCGTAGATTGCCTATTCGAAGCTGTTACTAAACAGTCAGATGGTTGGTTCTGTCGAGTAGTCAATGGTCCAATGATCGGCGAAGAGCTGGTTATAAATAGCGACATTGTCGAAGCTGGGCGACTGAGATTAGCTTCGAGCAATAAGATGATTTCGTCAAAGCAGGTGCGAAGATCAGATGTTAAAATCTCGTCTCAATGAGAACACTGAAGCCTGAATCATTTAAAGCCGTTCGCCCTATGTACTTGCTGAGCTATCGACCTGGACTGAATAAGCCCTGGTACGAAACCGTCCCCATGTACGATCGCACTGTCGTTAAGCGTAACGAATCGTACTATGCATCAGAGTACGGATGGGACAATGTACGGGTAGAACCTATCTACAAGGGCGGCAAGAAGCCTCGTGCGCCTCGCCCAGAGCGTCGAGAGGAAGACGAAGATTACTCAGACTACGAGGTTTAATCTGTGGATATCTTGCTGGTTGGAGATGTTCATGGAAAGATCAACGACTATCTTAAACTGACACAGAACGTTGAACGTTCTATTCAGGTTGGAGATATGGCTGTAGGTTTCCGCAGAGTTATTCTCCCTCACAGGGAGGGCCATTCTTTTATTCGCGGAAATCATGATGGTCCCACAGCTTGCAGAAATCATCCTTCCTACCTGGGAGACTACGGGATGACCCAGGAAGGGATCTTCTACGTAAGTGGAGCCAGAAGCGTAGACAAGGACCAGAGAACGCCAGGATACGACTGGTGGCCTGAAGAAGAACTGGATGAGGAATCATTACAGAAGGCTTTGGATCTCTACACAGAGAAGAAGCCCAAGATAGTCATTACCCATGATTGTCCTTGGTCAGTTGTTGTTCCGCTGGTAGAGAAGGTAAACAAAGAAATCCCATGGACGAAGTGCTTTGGGCCTCCCAAGCCTTATCCTACAACCTTGTACTTTGACAGAATGCTGTGGGCGCATAAGCCAGAGAAATGGATCTTTGGTCATTATCACCTGCCATTCCAACTAGATCTGGATGGAACTCATTTCCGCTGTCTTGACATACTGGAAACTATGTCACTGACAGTGCCTGATTAGATCATTCGGCATGACCACAATGAAGGCTAACGCTTCCGATTTAGTTGAAGTTCTGAAATCTTGTGACCAGGATTTCGAGTGGTATCCCACAACTGATCGAATGATCCAAATTGTGGCAAAGCGTCTAGATGAAGACACCTGCCCGAACATATTGGACATCGGTGCAGGCGACGGCAGAGTCCTTATGGGACTGTCCAAGCGATTCAAGGCCAGTACGCTCTACTCCATTGAGAAGGCCATGCCGCTGATCCAGGCGCAGCCTGAAGAGATAACTCCGGTTGGTACGGAGTTCTTCGAGCAGAATCTTGCCTGTCTTCCCGTTGACATCATCTTTTGCAATCCGCCATACTCTCAGTTCGAGACTTGGGCAGAGACCATCATCAAGTCAGGCTTTGCCAAGTATGCCTATTTGATTATTCCGCAGAGATGGAAGGATTCCAAGATCATTGCGGCAGCTCTCAAGATGAGAGAAGCCGAGGTAAAGGTCATTCATTCGGATACCTTCCATGATGGCGACCGCAGAGCTCGGGCTGTCATTGATATCTTGGAAATCAAATTTTCCTGCAAGAACGATTGGGAGAATAGCCCCAAAGATCCATTCGATATCTGGTTTGATCAGAATGTCAGTACGTTCCAAGAGGAAGATCAGACATCGGAATACATTCAGCAAGAGCAGTCTATTGCCAAGTTACGGCACCTTACCAGCATCGCCGGCATGGTAGAAAGCTACAATGCCGAATACGAGCTGATGGAGAACAATTATCGAGCAATCTTCAAGCTTGATTCTGCGCTACTGAGGGAGCTCTCAGTAAACAAGGAAGCGGTACGGGAAGGCATCAAGAAGCGGATGCAGGGGTTGAAGGCCAAGTATTGGCATCTATTGTTTGAGCATTTGGATGCCATCACGAGCAAGCTGAGCACCAAGACCAAAGATATGTTCTTGAAGAAGATTACTGGTCAGGAGACGGTAGCCTTTACTGCTCTAAATGCTTATGCCATAACGATTTGGGCAATTAAGAACGCCAACAGGTATTTCGATGAACAGTGCAAGGATCTGTTTTTGGCTCTTTCTACGCATGAAGGTGCGATGATGTATAAGAGCAATCAGAAGACTTGGGGTGCTGACAAGTGGCGATACTATCACCACGACAATGCAGATAAGCCACATCACTATACTCTCGACTATCGGATCGTGGTTCATGACTACAGAGCGATAAGCAACGAAGATCGATGGAACTCTTATGAATATCCGGGCGGGCTGCATAAGTCTTGCCATGAAAGGATCGAAGACATCATCGCTGTCATGGGCAATCTGGGATTTGCAACTAATTCACAGAAACCACGGCAGCGTGATTGGCAGGCGGGCGCATGGCAGGACTTCTATAACCGAGATGAAAAAGGTCAATCTCGCATACTGTTTCAGGTAAAGGCATACAAGAACGGCAACATTCATTTGCGGTTTATGCCAGATGCCATCAAGGCACTGAACATTGAGGCTGGGCGGTTATTGGGCTGGATTCGCAACAAAGCGGATGTGGTTACGGAGATGGGATATACGCAGGAGGATGCGGACAAGTATTTCAACTCCAACAGAGCGCTAACCATTTCGAGCCTGAAAGCATTGACGGCTAAGTAGCGTCACTGATGATGGGAGGATAGGATTATCAGTATGCAGATCTTTGGATGGGTCATTTCGTGGTACAAGAAGGATCTCTACTGGAATCTGGTTGAGCTTCGCATGCTGGAGGGAGAGATTGCTCAGTGTGTTCTGTTGCTGGATAAAGAAGAGAGCAATCCTGTACCTGATTCCATTTTGAAGCATGAGGTACGTCGCAGCTTAAGGATTGCTTTGGCGAAGTATCGTGTATTTTTGCGCGAAAATAAGGAAATCCTCTCCACTGATGTTCCGCATTTTGAAGGTGATGTTCGGCGGATACTTGTAACCAAATTTGCGAGGAGACCTGAATAATGGAACAATCAAACGACAACAAGCCTCGTCCTGGTCAAATTATTGTGCTAATTTTGCTTGGCATTACCCTAATCGCAAATATTTTTGCGTTGTATAACCAGTACATGATGCATCTAGAGATGGCGAAATAGCTCACTGACAATCCTTCAAAGGAGATTGCCTCATGCTTGATCCCACCCAACTCGTTGACTGGACTCGAAACACAACAGATCTGCCTGAAGATGTATTTCAGGCTCTTGCGGGCATTGCCAATATCTGTGGTAACTTACCAGACGATAGCCTGACTGACAGGACCGGCCCTAATGATGCAGCACATCGTGGCATCATGGCAACGTGCGCTCGCAGGATCGCTCGTGAATGTCTGGAGAAGCACGTGAAGGCTCCCGTTGAGGAGAAGCCTCGTCGCAGTCGGAGACCTAAAACAAATTGTCCTGATGCTTCCGGCGAGATTGGGAATGGTAGCGACTATCGAGGCTAATGGTCAAGCAACGAACCAAGAATGATTGCGGCATAGCTGCTGTTGCCAACGCTACAGGTCAGACCTATAAGGCTGTCAAAGAGAAGTTTGGCAAGGTTGATCGTGGCGGCATGAAGATCCATGAATTGGATTGGCTGCTTGAGCAGTTTGCTGACTGGAAGAAAGTCAGAAGGCCAAGGAAAGATCAGTCAGCAGAGGCGTGGGCAAAGAAGCATAAAACTGGCAGGTATATTCTGTACCTGAATGTCAGTTTCTTGCAGTATGAAGGGCATGCAGTTGCAGTTGTTGATGGCGACGTTTTGGGGCACCATGCTGAACATTGGCCAGTCCGTATGGTCTGGAAAATTGAGAAACTGCTATGAAGAAACTCGCTGCCATATTCAAATGGATCAATGACAGAAGGTTAGAGATACTTCTCATGACTGTCATTTTCTTGGTGTGGCTTGGGGCTTTCTTGGAGAAGCGAGGCATTTTGTAGAAATTGCGTGGAATAGAGAAGGAATAGTTGAAGGTGTAGCCGAAGAAGGGTATAATAGAACAGCGATGAATACTTTCTTGCTACATCTCGGCCTTGGCTTATTGCTTATCTGAGGGGACGACCCCCGATAATGCATCTCTTTGCACGCCTTGAGATGATCTCAAACAAAAACTGAATAGACGACCTTGTGGTGAAACGGCAGACGCGAAAGGCTCAAACCCTTTTGAGAGAAATCTCGTGCAGGTTCAACTCCTGTCAAGGTCATTTTTAGCCCCGTAGCTCAACGGCAGAGGCAACGTGCTCAAAACACGGAGGTTGTGAGTTCAAATCTCACGGGGGCTATTTACATTTTGTCCGTATGGCGGAATTGGCAGACGCGCTACTTTGAGGTGGTAGTGCTCGAAAGAGCGTACAGGTTCGAATCCTGTTATGGACATTTTTACGGCCATGTAGGCAAACGGCAAAGCCGCTGCGCTCAGAACGCAGTGCTTGGTGGTTCAACTCCACTCATGGTCATTTATGAAGAAGAAAGATAAACAGGTGAAGAAGAAAGAGATGACACTGAAGGAAGCAAATGCGTGGCTCCTTGCTAACTGGCAAAAGGTAAAAGAGCATGCAAAGATGAGTACCAGAAAGTTGATTGGTAGAGATTCGGTTTAATGAGGGCTCGTGGCGGAATTGGCAGACGCGTGGGGTTCTTTGACAAGTGAATAGTCTGTTAGGCGATATCGTAATACCTGCACCATTTCTTTATGGCGGTATTGGAGACTCCGTACTTTCTTCCAAGCTCAACAAAAGTTGTTGACTTTATTTCCTCTTCAAGAATCTCTTTTGATGGTCTTTCAACCTTTCGCTTCCATAATTGTTTTCCTCCATTTGAGGAATGAGTGGAATCGTGATAGCATTTTGCAGAACAGAATTTGTTTTTCTTATGGAAAATAGATTTGCAAAAAGCACATATGTTTGATGGTTTTTCTTTCGCGGGCATATCCCAACTGGCAGAGGACGTGGTTTTAGAAACCACGTGTTGAGGGTTCGAATCCCTCTGCCCGCATTGACTCCTACAATAGGTAACAGTTTGAGAATGACAATTGGGACATAATAGTCTCAGGTTTTCAAGCCGGTTATCGTTGTTTATCCCGTTTTTATGATCTAAATGAAGTGAGATACTCTTGCCTTGCCAGGAGTTCAATCCGCATTCAGAACACTTGTAAATGACTCCAGGTTGTCGTAAAAATCTTCTTTTCAACGGATGAGAGCTTGCATGGCTATTTTCTTTGAAAAAGTCTTCATCTTTTATCTTTGGAGCAAGATTGAATTTCTTTCCCTTGTTCCATGGTGAATCATTGAAATGGGAAATGTCGATAGAATTGTATCGAATGTACCTGTTCAAGATACGATACCATCCTCCTCCACTAGGGCTTGCCACCTTAAGTTTTTTGAGGACTTCTGCTCTAGATGAGCTACTCTTGATATGGTCGTTGATCTCTGTATTTGGTTGTATAAAATAACCTGCTTTTCTCATAAATTGAACCTCCATAGATTCATTTACGAGTGCAGGTTCAATTGATCCTTCTTTTTCTTTTGAATCATATCTTATTTGACTTTGGTCGATAGGACCTATGCATGCGAAAATTGTTTCGCATCATTATGGGAATAAACCATGACAGATATTAACGAATTGATTGAATTGACAAAGAAGAAGTTAGAAGACCGTAAGGAAGACGAAGGAGGGAAAAGACTTGTTTCTCCTAAAGAAGATTTTGTTGTAACTGGTAAGACTTTCTTAAAATTACTGGAACATTCCAAATGGCTAGAATGGCAGTTGAGAGAACTGGTAAAGAGAGTTCAAACAAACGAAACCAAATAGGTTTTAGTTAGGTCCCCATGGTAGTAATACCGTGCAGGTTCGACTCCTGTCGAGCTCATTTTGGTTCACTGACAGATATTTTCGGCAAACATGAATATGGCCACAACTTGGGCATGGAACAGTGAAACAGACTCGTATGTCTTTGGGACTCAGGACGATGGTGGCGCTGTTTGGTCACAGTACAATGAACTAATCGTATGGACAGGTAATGCTGTCTATGGGCTCCATGTAGTCAACGTTGGAGATTGGGAAACAAGAGAAAAAGCGATGGAGGAGGTCATTGCTCAGTTAGAATTGATGAAGAAATAACTTATGGCCCTATGGCGGAATGGCAGACGCAGCGGACTCTTAAGGGTCAGTATGTTGGAAACGGCATATTAGTAAGATGTAAATTCAATGAACGGCCTATCTAAAACCCGACAATTAGCTCGGGCAATACGATGACCCAACGTTGAGCGAAGCGCTTGCAAACAAGCGAACGTGCAGAGACTATAATCATCTACCTAGAACTGACTGGCATAAGGCCATAATCAGATGGTAAAGGCATAGTCCAGACTACAAACCGCATAGCGGGTAACGAAAGTTATAGTAGTAGGTAAAATCCGCTGACTTGAAAAAGTCGTGCGAGTTCGACTCTCGCTGGGGCCATTTTGAAGGATCGTAACACTGTTTGATCGTAGTGAATCTTACCTAACTTCAAGGAGATTCATTATGTGCAATTGTGGAGAGAACGTACCAGCATCTAATTCCAATGTACCTGCAACTGGATCTGCGATTACCAATCCTTTGTACGCCAGTACATCTGGGGCGGATACGGCCTCTGATACTCCCAATGATCCTTGCTCTGCATTCAGGACGGCTGTAACTGCGGCGCAGGCAGCACTGACGGCGGCTCAGATAGCATTGGCTGCATGTCAGGCTTTGAACAATCAGTCTGGTAACTGATTTTTGCGCGCAAAAAAGATCACTGACAGCATTCTTGCAGAAAGATTGATATGGATAATGATCTTCCCAGTATGAATCCGTTTGCCATGATTGTCATTGATGACAATATGGGTCTATCTCTTGTAATCAGGGCTCCTGAAAGTAGTTCTACGTTTGCGTATATTGCGAGTATGCAAATGGCGAGACCTGGGTATTATCGGTGTGCAAATGATCCTCCACCTATTGGCGAGATTATTCGAGCATGCGCCAACGATCCTCATTATGCAAAAGGCATATTCCCGTTAGAATTTGCTGCTATACTGAACCGGCGAGCCATCAACTTCAGGAAATCAGCTAACAGCGTGGATCGTCATCTCAGCAAGGATTATTCATCAAAACGATTCTCTACGTGCGATTTTCTTCTCAAGGCTTGTGTTAGAATCTGTCTTCTTGAGTCCATCCGGCTTTCTGATCAATCAGAGGAATGTCATTGGATAGAATCCAAAGAGTCCACTGATGCAACCTGAGTAGGATTTGATTTCATGGATAACAAACTCATACTTCTTCTTTCGGACGACAGGTCAATGCGGATCGTAACTCAGGATCCTTCTCCAGTTGCAACATTCATTCAGGACCTGTATAAGCGTTCAAGTATTTTGTGGGATATACTGAATGAGAACTACTACACTGTTGAGGAATACACTCCTCTTGCTTTGGCTGATGCCATGCAAAAGAGGGCTGGCTCTATTGTCAAAGAAGTTGAAGATAGAGAAGGACACGCTGACGAGGATCAACTGCGTGCTCAGATGCTAGTAGATGCTCATCAGCTTCTCAAGGATGCGGCAGCTATCTGCGCCTTTGAGATGGGAAGCATGTTGAGCCACTGATAGGCAGAAAGGCTACAGTTCAGTATGACCAAAATGACTTCAACATGGCGTCGGTTGCTGGCTGAGGAATGGCGATGGTTCCGTAGCCATGGAGGTAGCCTCGAAGCCTACGTTCAGCGGTACGGAAGCGCCAC
>JAULBV010198157.1:0-18894 GCA_032358295.1 Pterothamnion heteromorphum | reverse complement strand
CCGATCTGGGGTCGCGTCTGTCGCGGCGGGCGCGGCGGACGGGTATGGCGGGTTTGGCGCGGCGGTTGTGGGCAACTGTGGTGGCGAACAGGCGACGGATGCGACGCACGACGATGTTGTGGACGCGGACTTGTTCGGGGAGTTTGCGTGTGACTGGCGGGCGATGGTGGCTACGAACTCGGTTTCGGGCGCGATTGCATTGCCTGTGGCGATACCGCCGTCGTTCTTATGATGAGGCGGCGCTCGTTGTCGGGGGTAGAGGGCGTACGTTTTTTAAGTGGGGAAATTGGAAAATTATAATTTAGTTTATACAGTAGCGGCGCTTATAGACGCAATACAGTTGCATTCGGAGAGAATCGTGCGCGGGCGCGCGAACGAAGACGGCAGGCGAGGGAGGAAAAGAGGGATAGGCACAGGCCAAGCCTCTACTGGCGGATGTTGCCGAAGCGGCGGACGGAGAGGCAGGCACACAGCTCGCGAAATGCAGAGGAGACCGCAACGTTTCAGCTTCCACGGCGGACATGGCCGGTGGCATCGGGACTGACATCGGTCCGCGCGTCGCGAACCGCCAGGTTTGACGCGGCCAATGAGACGTGCGGGTGGTGTGCTGGCGTGGCGATATTTTCGACGAGGTGGGCAAGGCGTAGAAACCCGGAAGCGCAAACGCGCTCGCGTCGTCGTGGAAGCCAATGCCGCATCTGTCCGTCGTCTCGCAACTCTCTGTCTGCCACAAAGGAGGGTGTTTGCCCGTCGGCGCGCTTGCAGTGCGATGCCGTTCCACTAGCGGTTTTGACTCGAGGCGGCGTGGTGGCGCAGTCGAGGCGGTCGGGGTCGACGACTGGCGTTTGATCAATTGAAGTGCATACCGAGCCGTCTCTTTATACGGTACGACCGCCCAGTTGGGCATCTGAGCATCCCGGTACAGGTTGTGTTTACCAGGTGATTGGAAACCGTCCATTTGAGAAGCATACAGCCGCTTCTGCTCTACGCGTATCCCAAGCGTAAAAGCTCGTGCAAGTCGTGTATCACGGGTAGGTGCCCCATGAGATTGATGAGCACTATAAAGCAGTGAATTATCGACCAGGACATGCGGGGTGTGCAATGCAAGCCCAGCAGTAACGCTCGGTGTGAAACAACTGAACGAAAATAGCAGGTACTCTGTCCCCATTTTAATCATTTTCATGAGAAGCACCAGTAGTCGTGCACATCTTACATACCGTTCTATATGTTTTGCGGACCGCACGGTCAGCACCGAAGTGCGCCGTGGGAGAAGAAACTCGACGAGGTCGTCCTAGCGGTGCCCAACCGCTCAGGAGGCGTTCGCAGCAACAATACCAGGGCTTTGCGCTTAGAAACCGCTGCCGCGCGGTCCACGCCGGCAGCCTCTACTGTTATCCACAGATAGCGTACCTGTACATAACGGCGCCTCTACCGCTCACCGCTGTGAGCGCGAGACACAAGCGAGCTAGGCCGCCAGCAGCGCACCATTCATTCGCGCTCCATGTCCACGCGAGCACTTTCTCCACGCATGCAATGCCAACAGAACACTGCCAACAAAATCGCGTCAAGTGCCAGCTGCATCTCTTGGTCTGCGGCCGCGCACATGCCATTATGTTGCGGGCACGTAGGAACGGTACCGGTACGCTAAGCGCACGTGCCCCTGCTCTGTGCCGTGTCTAATCGGGCCAAAAATCAATTGGAAGGAAGAGCTGCACGACCGTGCCTGCTGTCTTTAGATGCGGTTGTGCGCCAGTTAATTGGAGAAACTACCGCAGTTGTTCCTCACGGAGGGGCACGGAGCAACCCGCGTGCCAAGCAGGCGTTGGTTCCATTCTCCCCTTCTTCCAATAAATGAAACCGCCATGAAAGTACAGTACGTAAACCTTATTCACCGTCCACGGGACAGTACGTTGGGTGCTGTACAGTATCTGAAAAGTATTTTTACACCACTGTACTTACCTGTATCTTATCAATACAGTACTGTACTGTACTGGACGCATTTGCTTTTTTCGTCTGCAGATCACCAAGTCACATATGTCAAGACTGATTCCATACCTCAAATACATTTGAGGTTGCTGTTCAGATGGACCGTCCTACTTTTTTAGAGCACTTCAGGCTTATCTGAGCGTACCTATACAAAGTGCTCCAGAATCCCGATACGCCTATACCACTTTCCCTGAGATCGGACAACCTGATCATCAGTTGTTCGGGCACGACTTTTCACTGCCCGGGAGAGCTCTACTTCAACTGGAGTTGAGGTATGGAAATTCGATGTTTTATGTATGGAAATTCGATGTTTTAATTGTAATAAACGATTTTGGTGTTCACTCGCCTGCGCTATACACGGGCATATGCACGTGTATAACCAGGAAGACTCCTCTGTTTACCTCGTACGAGCGCGCGGCCGAAGGGTCGTGTGAGCACAGCCAGGCTCCGGGCCGGCGTAAAGTTACGGGTCGACCTGTGCATCGCCTACCTCGAGATAAGCTGTTGACGCTGGCGGCGCGGGGCCTGTTGGAAGGCGAACGTGGCGCGCGAGGATTAATGGCAGGCTGCCGCGGCGTGCGGGCATGGACGCTGTTGTCAACGCGCGCGCGTCGCGCGGAAGCGGCCTGTGGGGGCTTCCCGTTGCGGTGGCCTGCGGAGTAGGGCTTTTCGCGCATTGACGCGTCGCGGGATCATCCCGCGACGCGTCAATGATCGCGGCGCGTGGCGCAAGATCTCGAGTAGCAGCTATATAACTACTGTATTGGCGCGGCGTTCTCTGCTGCCAAGACTACGGTCCGCCGCACTGCCCAGCACGGCGCGATGGGAGCAGCACCACGCAGATCCTGACGATGATGACGTTGACCGAGGACTCGCGGTATGCTGGAGTGTATAAGGCCCAGACACTCCAGCATCCTCAGTGCTTAATTTTGGCTGATTCAGTCAAATGTATTTATTAAAATTATTTTCCATACCGCGACTGCAGTTGAAATAAGCAACGGTCAGAATTTCGGATGAGGAACACGGAAAGTTGCATTGCTCTGCGTTCGTTTGTCCGATCGCGTTGAGATATGGGGGTTTTGTACAGTAGTTAAGAGTGTCCACTGTACATGAGCGAAAAGGAATGAATGCTCTAACATGTATAGCAGCTGCGCAACAGCCTCGACAATTTAGGGCAAAAACACCCTTAACCTCAACTCGAGTTGAGGTAAGAGCAAATAGGTGTTGAGGTACTAAAGTATGGTATCCGCCCAGTAGTGTCACCGTTGCCAGCGCATGTGGCTAAGTTGTCTTTTAACAATTGGGCATTTCCAAATTTCCCATACCGCGATCCGAATCGAGGTATGGAGTCTTGACATATACTGTACTGACCTGTTTAGTGATATCCTTCCACGAGGAATGCGCAAAATCCGTGCACGGGTATAACGGGCGGGGTGTCCACGAGTCCCAGGAACCTGATTGGTGCGTTTCAGCTCGTGGACGAACTGGTGGATAACTTATAATATGAATAAAATTGGGGACATCGGCAGTGGACCGGAAATCATCATTGCTGTTGCAGAAATGGCCCTCATTGCTGTACACCAGCGGACCTGGAGATGCCATTGCTGTATACAGGACCTTTTGGTTAGTCACACTGTAACGCGTAACATCGTATGGATTCTGAGTCGTGTATACGTGGCAAAAACAATATGGAGATGATCGTCATCGTCGCTGACCGTCATCGTCGCTCCGAAACCGTCCGTCATCACCGACACCGTCCGTCATCATCTCTCTCTCATCTTCTGTCTCCCTCCGTGCTCCGTTATCACTGTCGACCTCGTTGCTCCGTTTCCGTCCGTCATTTTTCATCGCTCTCGTCCTCGTCAACCCGTTACCGCCCGTCTGTTCTGTCTCCCTCGGTGCTCCGTTCTCGTCTCCGTTACCGACCGTCATTTCCGTCGCTGTCGACCTCGTTGCTCCGTTACCGTCCGTCCTTTGTTGTCGCTCTCGTCCTCGTCAACCCGTTACTGCCCGTCGTATTCGTCGCTCTCCCCAACACTGCTCCGTTACCGTCCGTCATCACTGTTTTTATCCTTGTTATCCCTGTCCATCCTCTTCGTCTCTCATCCATTCTTACAAGAAGACCGTGCCTTATCACCATCGCTACGCGCCCTGATATCTTCCGTCGTCCTTTGTGCTCTTTCAACATCGTTTTCGTGGCATACGTCATCGTCGGTTGTCGTCATCATCGATACGATTGATATCACCGACGGAATCCGTTCTGTCTCTGTCGCGTTCTTCTTCTTTTCCATAGCGGCAACATTGACGTCCCGTGTGTCGAACGCGTCTGAACTCAGATTCGACTTTGCGCTTTCTGGCGTCTTCTTCGCTCTAATACGGATCTTACGATCCATTGCGGACTACTCTGGAATTCTTCCTCAACATTTACTCTAAATCTGTGTGGTTCTGTTTGTTTTCAAGTTTCCAGAACTTTCCTCACCGCACTCTACGTCTATCGGTTTCACCTTTGTGCGGCTATCAAGTTTCCGTGACCATTGTCTGGAACGCAGTACACGATCGGAGGCATGGATACCATCGTTTTAGGAGATGCTGTCCGTGCATCAATGACGGAGGTTGTGCTCCGTCACATACGAGATATGATTCAAAAGAAGATGGAAATCCAACCGTCGTACCTTCCTGATGAGACTATAGCATCCAACTGCCTCACATACATGGACAAGTTGTTTTCTTTGTATGAGACAAGGAACCGGAATGAGAAGCCGTGGATTCTATGTACTGAAGAACGCTCGATGATCGACGACCACCTCATGCAAGCCGGCTTGTCGACATTTCATCCCACCCCACGCGTATCCATCGGCACTGTGGAATTCGCGCATGACTTACTCCAACTTCACAATGAGAGAAGTGCAGGCGGTTCATCAAATTCTACGGTTCGTGCGAGAGTGCGTCGTCGTCTCGCGTCTTTGGTCACTGCTCAGACCAGATGCGTCCTTCTGCCTATATGCGCTAGTTTGCACTGGGGTGTGATTGTTATACGAGGCGCGGATAACGGGAAGAAGGCAATTGCGGAAGGCGGCGGAATGGTTTCATTCGGTGACTCCTATGAAAACCTTTACGTGGAAAACGAGATGGTGCAAATGGTTTCTAGTCTCCTTGAAGTCATCTTCCCTGAAAAGAGATATGCGTGGGATACGCGACGGTTCTTTCGAGATGAACTGGATTGGGCGATGCAGACTGACGGCTGGAGTTGCGGCTTTTATGTACTCAGTGCAATCCGGAAGTACTGCACAAGTGACTTCATACCGTCGGAATCGTACGTAACCTGCAATGGAGAGGCCACGGAAAGGATACGGAGATCAGTTACCGCGGCGTACTGGTCGGCAATCCTCTGCCATCAAATGATCTATGGTGAGAACGTGAATGATCAGACGGTTATGCATAACATCCAGAAGGGAGTGTACATCACGAAAGACGTCGAGAGCATGTTTGCTGGAATTGCTCAGTGCAAGGTTCGTGATGCGGACAGAGCGCACCAGCCGGCTCCCGGGCCTGTTCAAGTCATTGATGGAGACGGAGACGAATGCACGGATGCAGGAAGAACGCAAGAAGTCCGTGCAACAGATTGCATTGAACCGGAACATGTCGCTGTCAAGTCTAACGCTGTCACGTCTAACGAAGCTATGCACCTGTCAGGAACGGTTGAAACATGTAGCGGTGCAAAGCTTGCACGCGATCTTGCTCGTATAGAAGCAGCGCCGAGGGATCCACGAGTACTTCGTCGTCTGGAAGCTCAGAAAAAGGCCGCCCAGGATGTGGCCTTCCGCCGAACTAATGAGTTTGGGGGACTCATGTCTGAGACGGGTGCTCTTGCAGAAGGGGACACCATGCAGGGAATAACGAGTCCACCGAGTGACCGTGGAACATTCCGCCCTGAGCGCCGTGAGGGATCGCATGAAGAGCGCAGCCACGGACGAGTACAGTCCATGCAGAGTAAGGTTGGTGCCGTGAGGGACCGGGGTCGCCCATCCCAACAAGAAAAGGTTCACGTCAGCGATGGTGTTCCCGAAACATCTTCAAGCGAAGAGGAGGAAGTTGTGCAGGTGGGCACAGGACGTGCGCAAGAAGAGCATAATTGCGAATTCGATTGCTCCGCGCCGCTGACGGGTAAGGTTCACAAGACAGGCGCGCCGACGTCCTTCCTCAGGTGGTTGTCCACTCACGACCTGTACTATGTGAAGGAACGGAACAATTGTAAGACTTCAGGAACACAAGCACCTGTCTTCTACTTCCGCCTTCGGTGTGCGGAGTGGAGGAGGCAAGAAAACATTGGAGTTGCAAGATGCCAAGCCAGGATGCGTATCGAGCGAAGCATCGGTGATACATCTTATACGGTCACGTTTACGGCTGATCACAACCATGACGGTACCAAGGCACCGCAGCGCTGGAACGCCGGTCTCGCAGGTATCGAGAACGGTTGTGCATCCTTCATGTCACACCCTATGGTCACGGCTGCTCTTTCCCGTCCGTCCATTGCTTCTCCAATGCGGTCGAGTGGACGTGCACAGCGGCGAATGTCAGGGAGAAGCTACACTTCTGAAGAGGTACTCGACGGAGAAGGTCCGAGCTCATCCACGCGGGATGCAGGATGTGATGCGCCTGTTCGTACTCGACCTGCAAGGCGTCGTAGGATATTTGAATCCGAGTCTTCTTCATCATCGGCGTCTTCGTCGTCGAGCGGTTCCGGTAACGACATGAATGATGGTGAAGTCAACGGCATGTCCGGAAATTCCCGTAAACACGGAAATCATCTTTCTTGTTCACGACCCTCAGGCGTGCGGCACGACACAGGCGCCCAGCATGGTAGTGGACTTGGAAGCCGTGCTTGTCCCGGAACTCGTCCATCTCGTGGATCTCGTGGATCTCGTGGACCTCGAAATCCACCAGTTCCACAAGATTTGTCTGGGGGCCACCATCTCGCTTCAGAGCGTCGTACTGGCACTGAGAACGTTCAGAACCCCTCCGGCATAACGCCTTCGTCGACGCATTCGGTACCAGAACTTCATGCGGAACCATCCTTGGTCGCACCTTTAAATGTTGTCCCTAACGACGAAGACGAAGACCAGGAAGGAATGGCGGAAATTACCGTCCATAATTCGAATTCGTCGGGAGGGGATGATGAATCTGGGATGTCAGATGTTGCGGATGTCCTAGATGAGAACGAAATGGTAGGATCTGGTATACCGGCACAAAACACTGAGATTGGGGAAGAAGGTGACATAGAAGTACCTGAACAAGAATGTGACAATTACCTTGCCATACGTAAGGTGGAGGCAATAAGGCAATTTTGCGAGCGCAGACACTACTCCCTCAAACCAGGCGAGTTCCTTGCTACATTGAAAGCTGTATGCGAGGAGCACGGTTTCCCTGTCGTTGTGTCCGATTCCCGTTACATAGACACGAAGAAAACGTACCCGAAGATAATGGAACTTGTATGTTCAAGGACGAAGAAAGGCGAAGAAGAGCAATGTCGATTTCGGTTGCGAGTACTAGGCAAGATATTCCGCACGACAGAAAGGGTAGCATCTGTGGAGCATGTAACGGAGCCCATAACCCGTCAAGCGGATCCACTGCATGACTCATCCTCTGAGAGCGGGAGCAACGTAACCTCTTCAGATGAAGACTCAGGTCACGTTCCTGTCCTGGCTACGGAAACACGCAGTGAGCAGGTTAGGTCACTGCTTTCCGACAAACCGAGGAAATTTTTCCAAGCCCATGTGAAGGCCGTATGTACCATCCACAGCCATGGACGAGATGCCCGCCGCTTGCGAGAAAATCTTCAATTCCACATGTACGAAGAGATAATTGCCATGAATGTCGGAGCTAACATCCCATTGTCTCAGGCCGTTTCCATCATTGAAGGTAGATACGATGAAGAAATTACCCCTATCAACAAGACCAAGCTCAGGAGACGACTACGTTACCACGTTGAGAGAACCATGCCTCGTTCAGGAGGGGCAATGAGACTTATTCAAAACTTGAGTACTCTTCGAGACAATGACCAATCAGTTCACTACACCTTTTCTGTGGACGGCCCATTCAACAACCTAAGGAATGTATGGTGGACATGTGATGACTGGATGCGCGACTACCATCGATACGGAGTTGTTCCCGGAGTTAGCATCGATGCTAAAAGTATTGCGAACAACTTCAGCACTCCCCTTGTTACAATCAACGGTAGAACTCCTTCTGGCCGTGTGCGCATATATGCCATGGCGTTCTTGCAAGACCAAACAGAAGAATCTTTCGTTTGGTTCTTACAAAACTTCATTCACAAAGTCTCGAAGCAACCAAAGTTCATTGGAACGGACCAGGCCAATTCCATTATCAATGCTACCCGCCGTGTATGCCCGCAAAGCCTCCTCATCCTTGATGAGTACCATCTCAACATGAACCAGAAAAAAAACGTTCGCACTTTCTTGGTGAAGAACGGGACGTATTCCATGGACACATACAAGGCCATGCTCAATGATCTACATAACCTGCGCAAATCAGGTACTGCTGAAGTTTACGAGGAAAGTCGAACATCTTTTGAGCGCAGGTGGTTCACCGATGCTTCCCATATTTCTGAATTCCCCAGGTGGTACAATACGTTGTACTACACTCATCGGGCAGCAGTCGTGCATTGCTTCAACCGCAGCGTCGCAGGTTTCCGTTTCTTGTTCCAGGGCACTGGATACTCCGAGTCATCAAATGCGGATTACCGCCGAATAGTCAACCAGCGGCGGGTGCGTTTCGGTGATGTCCCAGCAGAACTTTTCCGAGCAATGAAGGTTCGGACCATAACCCAAGAGCAGACAGACAGTAGACCAGTTCAAAGTCTGCGTAGTAATCTTCGTTCTACTGGGCTTTTCGTGGACGACCACTCCATACATGTTTTTGTGGATACCCTTCACACGTACGTCATTACACAATTCCAGAAAAGGTCTATGCTTCCTTCCAAGAAATGGCGCGTTGTATCTTCAAGTATCCCGGACGAAGAACTTCACGAATCCGCTTCAAAGAGGTCATTGAAGTTTACACTGCGAAAGGATGAATCGTTCGTAAATTTCCGAGAAGAAGGAGCACAGCCAAATGGAAACAGGGACGTGGAAGTAACTCGGGAAATTACCACACCAACAGCAGGACAAACGGAGGCAACAATAACCTGGTCTTACAAATGTTCCTGTTGCTCATCTCGCACGAGTGGTATGCCATGTATGCACCTTACAAGAGTTGCCGAACTGTACCCTGAACTTAGTTCTGCCCAGCCCGACATGCGCCAGGTCTTCAGTTTGACTCATCTCCCCTACTGTCGTTTTTCCATTGTTACTGGTACCGCGATGGACAGCAATGGCTACTGCAAATGGATGCAGCCCGGTTTTCGTTACTGGCAGAAGAACCGGGCGAGTCTGTGGATGTTCTTCCTGAAGACCACCGTGAAATTTTGCAGTCCGAACAAAACCGGAGCGACGTATACCACCGCCTCAGCTCTATTTTTCAACAGGCATTCAGATTGGCGGAAGTTAACGGCTCAACGGGACTCATAGGATTGGAAGAGGTTCTGAAAGATGTAGTTGGTGCCTACAATAATGAGGTCTTCCCGGTAGTTACTACGCGGCATAACCCGGGAGTTGGTTCTGGTTTTGTGTCGAATCCAAACCCGGGGAGGGCAAGGCGAGCGGGGACATGGAATAGGGCTCGTGGTGCACTGGAACGTCCTTCTAGGGGAAGAGGGAGATCTACTGGCAGACGGGCATCAACAGCGAGGCATACGGAAAGTCGGGGAGAGACTAATACTGTACATGAACACAGTGTTCAACACGGCCCGGCAAACGCCCGTGGTAGTCACATGCCCGGTCCTCCGCGAACCCCCTCGAATGCCGGAAGTAATGGAACGGAACATATGCGTAATAGCAGTGATAACGTTCCTGGTGGAAGTCGTGGATCTCGTGAACTGTCTGCAGAAGTCGTGAACTCTACGGGGCATGCAACGCCCCAGGCAGTTAGTCGGGCGCTGGATAGAGCTTTCAACACGCCTATGCACTTCCAGTAGTGAAGAGTGTGGAAAGTGTCATGCAAGGTATAAAAATTACAAGTCCCAAAAGATCACGACTTAGAATAATTGCACTTGAAAATTTCCTTTCCAAATTCGCCACTTATTAGTACCCGCGTACCGGTACCCCTAGGTTGTGCACCCTCTTCATGACATTTTTTTGCTTCCGGAAAATTGTATCCCATTTCATTCTCATCCTTCAGTACCGCGTTCCCCTCCATGTGGAACGGTACTCCAACGTAACTAGAACAGAGCGTCAAGCCTCTGGCCGTCGGAGCGTCTCTCCCTATGAAGCTCACGCCGTTACAGTAAATAAATCTGTATTCTGTAGACGCTGTTGTCGTATGTCACGTTGAACTTCTCAGTACCCATAGGAATCGACCCAGATACCTGCAGACATAGCCATCTCATTACATATGGTACAAGCATGTGTCCCGTCTTTGATGGGAGGAGCAAGTATCCCAATTATTCACAAACCACAACCACCCTTACAAATAATAACAATCTCAATATGAAGTCGACCTGGTGCGAATACCATGTTTTCACTTTTGAAGAAGGAGGAGTGATCATGTTATTGTACGAGAACTGCGTATGGTGCCTGGAACTCAGTGGAATGCATGTACACCGTGAAATGATAGTCCACTTCAAAGTACCTTTCTTTGAGGTTGAAAATCATGGAGACCTACCTTGTAGCCAAACGTTGTGAACAAGGTTTGGGAAGTATGGACGTACCCGTCCATGTACCGGACATAATGTATGTCTGGTAAATAGACGACTTACGATGCCTCACATGTGCGATACATGAATGCTGGACATGACATGTCCAGCGTTTGTGTGTCCCACATTGTATTGAACGCATTGCTTATACTAAGAAGAAGTACGTCACGGATTACATTCAGTAAGTACACAATCCTTTCTTAAATACGGATGTTAGGATAGGACTGCGTCCCACTTCGTAAGTGAGGTGTTGTCTGAACGGCATGGTCCAAAGTTACAGCACAGTGCGTAATGCACTGAACGGTTAATTATACGGAGATCATGATGACCAACATTGGTAGCGTCGTCCGGGATTGCTGACGATATAAACATGAAAGGCGTGAAGTTACCGTTCTATTAACCATTTTCAAAGTTCTGCATAGAACAATATGGAACTATATGCAATGCAGGATGATGTTCAGTAGGATAAATACAACAACTAAGATCAGATCCCTTCACCGGCAGTCCTGCCCGGATCGCTTCAGGGTAAAACCTCCTAAAACAGGTACCTCCTCATGACCAGTAAAGTTTCCATACTTCTTTTTGTAAGAACTGTCACCATTATTCATTAACTTCCGTGAAGTTTAGATTCACGGATTTCCCGCATTCCTCCCTTCCATGACCATGCCGGCATGATGACGGGTGAGGCCTCACCCGTCTGTGTCACCCAAACACGTACGAGGCTAACTACGCACAACGATCGGGACACTGGAATTGTACTTTATTGAACATACCTCGGATTGTATCACGAAATATATCTTTTCCAATACAATCATAACGCTCTAGTACGGCCTAAGTAATCTAGGAATGTCTGCAGATTGCGCCTCTGTGCAAAGAATATATCGTACTGCACTTCGGCGACATACTCGCCTTCCATGTCCGACAATCGGTTAAGTTCTAGCATGAATGCGGCATGATGGTGCAGGCCACTCTCAGCGTAGAACCTACTCTTTTCAATGTAGTTGTGCATCCCGAGGCTCGGGTATGCATTGTTCTCCCTGCGCCGTAACTCAGCTATGGAGTCCATCAGAACTTGAATTGACCCGCATCCTGTGTGAATCATGAAGTCGTGCAGGGGGGATCTCACCCGCAGTACCGCCTCGAACGGAAAGCGGACAATAATGGCCGTAATCTCTTCTGCAATCTGCCGAAGAACGTTACCTTCGGGAACACGACGTCGTGGTATGTCGTGCCTGTTAGTTCGGGACGGTGCATGGAATAAACGACCTGATGTCCTCGGTAGGCCCGATTCTGTAACTTCCCGATGTTCACGACGCGCCTCATTATCCCGCTGATACTGGGTGTCGTGGTACTCATAATCTTCTGTGCTTCTCCACGTAGGACTGTGGCGATAGGCAGACTCAGTACGGTTCCCATTGTCGTACTGAAGGGAACGGCGTTCTCCGTATCCACGAGATTCACGAGCGCCTCGTCCGTACTGGTCCCGTCCATGAATGTGCTCCCCGGTCATGTTTTGCATGCTTCCATTTTTCTCTCCAACTACGACTTCATCAGCGATAAGACGTTGCCTACCTTGCCCCATGTCGCTTCGTTGTCCTATTTCCCCCGTACCGCACGGATGTTTTCCAGGATCTTGACCGGAACCTTGAAACTGGACTGCCACGTCGACCTCTACGCGAGGAATTAATGGACGATCGCTAGAAATCTTCCTGGGAAGATTTCCATGTTCCTTCCAAGCGTGCATGCCAAATATACATTCCGCCGCAGTAACATATCGAGGGCGGATTCCAGGACTTGGTTCGTTCGCTGCGCTCGTAATCGCAACATTCGAAGTACTTCCCCCTGGTCCATCGCCGTTACCGGCAACTATCACTGCGTTTCCAGGATTTGATTCCATTTGTTCATCAACAGAATGAGAATGAAGGATGAACTCGTCAACATCTGTGATGCCTGGACGGGGATCATCGCCGTGCTCCACATGGTGCGCATCATGAACATGCGTGTCACCCATCGGTTGATCTTTTTGGAACTCTTCGTCCGGAACTTCTGGGACCACGTCACAATCCGTTTCATTTCGGAAGGGGCCAGGCTGCAGTACATCTCGGTCAATATCTTGTACTTTTTCGACATCTTCACCGTCGCTCACAATTCGCACGACGTGAGACCCAGCTACATCTCGGAAGTTGTCAACCACCGGAGGTTCTGCGACTACATCCGTGTTACGCCCCTCTCCTCCTAGGGCCGGAATGGGACGAACAAAATCTTCACGTACTTGTAAATGGTCAGCCTCATTAACCAAACCAATATGAGCGCCTTTTCCACTGCGTTGAATGTGAACACCATGGACTTGTTTCTCTTGACAGCATGGCTTCTGTTCTTTTGCCTCCCAAAGGTGCAGCGGTACATCGTCTGAATTCATAGACTCTGTACGGATATCCGCCTTCATACTTGAAACCGCTCCTTGGAAACAATCTGAAGCACTACCCGCTTCTCGACCATGACAACCACTAATATCGAGTGTGTCGTTCGTGACATCTGCAGGGAGGGCGTCATGCACTTGTTGTCCATCGCGTACGGAACTGTCTTCAACATGACCTGCACTCAAAAATTCCTCTGCACTGCGGTTCTTATCCACTCTAGCCTTCAAAATGTGAAGTGGCACATCATCGGAATCCAGCGATTCTCTACCGTCAGGCGCATTCCTTGAATCCCGTACCCCGCCACACACACCATATTCGATATCACCACCTCGTGGACGAACTCGTGGATGACTTCCAGTACCGCCCATACGGTCATCGCGTCCATCACATTTGACATCAATTCGGTCTTCTTCAACAACAGGATTCCACTTCAAATACGCCCCGTAGTAGATATGGGTATTCGTTCCCACGAATACGGGGAGTCTCAATTCGCCTTCTCCTGTAACCGGGCAGAGCTGGTTGAGAGGGCCAGCCGCAAATATTCGTTGAAACAAAACGTTTCGCTGCCTCGAAGCCTCAACACATTGTTCCGCAATGACTGGAGTCCATTTCTTCTGTAGGGCGTCATCATTCATCAGCTCCTCTCCAACGACTACATCCTCACCGTCACTTAATTGTACATGCCGAAATAAGCTGATGATTTCTTCTACGGACTCTAAATCCTTCTGATCTTCGCATTTCTCCCAGAGTCGTTCTTGGAAGAAGTAAAGTTGTGAGATATGCTTCTGAAGGCACACTAATTCCCCCATCGTCGTTCTCCTTTTCTGTGCGACAACAATGTCTTGACGGGGCTCTTTCCCGCCGTGTTGAAACGCTGCTCTCGCGTGTAAGTCTCCAGTGCTATCCGCGGCACCATGTTCCGTCTTGCAACCTCGCGTGTGGCCCGCATGTGCAATCAGTGATGAATCTCGTACTCCATGTTCAACGTTCTTCCCCCTTGATGCTGACATGTCTAAGGTGCGATTGTTGAGCGGGTTTATCTTCTGTCTTTCGAAAGGGTATGTCAACCAGATGATGTGGACCACGATGTGAAACTCGTCAAGGACTTGGCCGATAGCGGAGATGGCGTGTAGGTTCGCAACGTCCGAAGCGAAGGGACTTATCGATGGAGTTGGGGAGCGACAGCTTCGATCCTGTTTTCCAGGCCTGATTGGGGTTGTACGAGTTTCGTTCTCGTTTCGGCCTCTGCTTATTTCTCAGGCCGCGCTTGAATTAACCTCCTCCGCCTCCCAACCTCTCACTTGCCCTACCCCCCTTGACAAGTCGCACACGTGGCGTTCCCCATGATGACTCCGTGACCATTCTAGTCACGGTGGCATGCCACACACACATAAGTATTTGGTCCTAAAATGGTCCTGTCATACGCACTCTCTTCCCCTTTCGGGCCAATTTGTGGTCCTAACTTCTTCTCCAGTTACGTACCGGGGCATTTTTCTTAATTGGTATCTCCATCGCGTCGCCGCACACGCGCACGGCACGCGCCACCGACCTCGTGAAATGAAACTGGTGGATGACACCGCTTCCTGAACTTTTCACACCACTCGCTGAGCTCATTGTTGCCTTCATCACAGACGTTCACCACTTCAAACCGACCAATCATTCACCGTCCACCAGTTCTCCCTGACCCTACATTCAAATTTCTCCACCCGTCACACCCGTACACGGATTTCGCCACCAACCCATCCTTCCACAAAAATTACCCGGCGCAAAATTCTGTTTCACGTGGGGAATGCTTGCGGAACACGTACCATCCATAGTACGAGTACGCGTGGCAAGGACGAACGGTAGATGCAGAATTCGTTCCCACGACGTGAAGCGCAAATGCTATACATTGAAATATTTAGCTCCACTGGCCATCTCCCAGGAAGGATACACGGGTTCCCAAACTGAAGGAGAGCGCATATGCGCGCTTGCTGTATGTAGCAAAACTTCGTTCCTGCTTTTATTCGGCCTATGATATGCTGTAAGTGCAACACCTACTGCTCAGGTAGGCGCATTCATGTGCGGTGTTCACACCCAGGGCGCGATGATATCAAGAGTCAACGTTGGTGCGACTGGTCGTTGTCAACGCATGTGCTGACAGCTCAGCGAGGGTTGGTCCAGCAAGTGTACGGCGGTGCATCGGGCGAGGGATGGGAAGAAAGGCTCAAGCGACGGGTCGGCAAGGCCGGGAAGAGTCGCGGGAAAGCGCTCCTTAGAAAAAATAGCCTGCGGCCGTTTCCTAATAAATAGCGACGGACTGCCTAGCGCACGACACTTTCGTATGCTCAGCTCTCATTCCCGTGGAAACGCAACAACCATCTTGTGCTATTCGACAGCAGAAGCTTCTGGGTGAGTTCGTTGCGCTCAACATGTCAGGTGCAATCGCATTTTCTACTATCCAACCACCTACACTGGAGTCGGCGCAAGGTGCTTCAGTCGTCCGTTTCAGTACCGAGTATGATCACTACATGTACCTAGTGAAAGCCATGAACAAGGAGCTAGATGCTGACCGAAGGATTGTACTGATCGGCCGTAAGGCATGCATTAGTCCTGAACTATTGCTCTCGTTCGTTGAGCTCGGAGAATTTGGGGATGAAACCAGGAACGCAGCGGATGTCTCAGAGGAGAGCGTGAAGCAATGGTTGGAGAATCGAGGACGTTGTTCCTCGGAAAGTGTGCCCGCGCATCTGCGACATGCTTTGAGCAGAGTGAGATTCAGAACCAACCATGGCGATCCGTCTGGAGCAGTTCTCACATTCTTTGCAGATGTGGCGACTGAGCTCCGCCGAAATGGCGTAAAGCACGTCGCATCGGAGTCACCCAAAGTTCTTATAAGGCAACTTGTCCGGAAGCTGCAACCGGTATCGCTTCGAACGGCTGTTAGGGAAGCTCGCAAGTTCTGGATTGAGGAGCAGAAGCGCGACTATGTATACTTCCGAAAGGAAGTGACCCGAATGGCCGTGGAGTGCGCTCTGTATGAAGCACGTTGTACCAGGGGTAAGTCGCCTCCTTATGAGATTTTTAAATCGCACGACGGGAAGCGCAACGAGAAGCGAGGGATCAAACGGAACCATGAACAGAGTTACGATATCGACGTACTTAGCACCAAGACCTACAATTCTTCTACTGACAGCTTCATCAGCGGTTGGACAAACCAAAATGAATAGTGCTGCGCACTTGTGGACATTTGATGGGATGACAAGAGGAAATTTTCAAGCAAGTTCTTTCCTGTATACGGATTGCAGAATGTACTAGCACTCGCCAAGAACTCATCGCTCTGCAAGCGGCTACGTCTTCCAGCGGAGGATCGTTTGTCGCTCCCTTCTGTAAAAGTATCCATTCACGCTGCTCAACGCAGGTTTAGGGACCCCTGACCGCCCGGTGCGCTAGGTGCTATTGTTCCTTGTCGACAGTTCTGCCGCCCTTTATCAATATGTCGCATCAGGGCGACCTCAGGGGCTGCACCAATACTCGAATTTGAAATTTTCAAGGTTTGGTGTGGAAGTCTGGTCGAAATGAAACAACTGTTCACGCTATTCCCTATACATGTATCCGATTCCACTGAGAGTCGACCCAAATCAAGACGAAACTTTGTTTGCGGGTTGCCCCTTGCTGTTGCAAAATCTGAAGTCGAAGAAATGCCTCTTTCAGCGACTTTCGTGGATTGGGGCTTGCTTCCATATGTTTGCGCGCTCCGTTTCGGAGCAGGCAGATGTCTTTCATCAGTTGGATAGGGACCTGCGCAATATGGAAAAGACGATCCGCAAGTCGCGAGAGACCCCAGTGCGAACGGGGAGGATGTCTGCCGTATGTGAGCTAATGATGTGCGACAGGCGCTTGTGTTGAAAACGAATCGAGGATCCTCTCTGTGAAGAGCGATGATTCTCCTTAGACCGGTGGGGTGTTATGCCTGTTAAAGAGCAAGTCAATCAGTGCTCAAATTGAATAAAATCAATGCATATGCACTGCACGTAACTTGACTTTACAATTCTGTAATAATCGATTCTTAATTACTTAACTCGCAGCGCGAGTGCACTCACGGGGTGCACTCGCCCCGTGATGAAATTCACCCACGCAACATCTGTATTGCATTTCTTCTGCTCTCATCCAGAGGCAGACGTGCAAAACATTCTACAGATTATTACGCGACGGAGAACAGTCTCTCCAGTCGAGAAGCATTCTACATTCTTTGCGACCGGCGGCGAGCGCTGACCGGAATATATACCAACACCTTCTCGACAATCTGTCGATAACGGGGGTGCAGTCTTGCTACCCTTTCTGTTTGCCTCGCGCTCCTCTGTCTCTACTGCCTCTATCCATTTTCTATCCGTTCCTCATTCCTCCGTTAAGTCTACTGCGTCCCTGTCTGTGCAATTGCGGACCTCTGCGTGAGCGACTTCTACCACCGTTACCCAACACGACCACATCCATAGCTACGCTGTGTGTGCTGTCGGCTGAAGTTTCACTGTATCGGCGGAGTACGGCATCGCACAAGCCCGGGTGCACCCTCGCTGCGCACGGGAGGGTTGAGTCGTTTGTGGAGCGCTTTTCATTTCATCAGCCATAAATAGCCCCCCTTTTCTCTGTTCTCATCAGCTCTACCTGCGTCACTACGCGTTCGCTTACACCGCCAAAGCGCTTACACGAGACGTTCGCTTACACGAGACGTTTGCGAGTCCCGTCAAGGAAGTCGCGCGCAGCTTGCAGTGCACAAGCATGCATCTATCGCTGCTACAGTACGAAATAAGCCACAAAGAACCAACTATCTCCTCGGAACGCTCTCTGTAACTACTCCGAGTAATATTCTAGCAGTAAAAGTTTACTTCCAGTCTTCAGATCAGCTAGAGTGAGCAACATTAAATGCCAGATAGAGGGGGCAACCTCAAGCGGCCGTCGTCATCGACTTACCCCGATCATTGGCTCTCAGCCTTGCTCTCTCTCCTTCGCATCGCTTCTCCTTCGCATCGCAATTGCTCTCGACAGAACCCCTGTTCGCCCCAGCTCTGCCCCTTCCCTGGCCGATCCAGCTCCGACCAACCTCTCCCTGGTCTGCCCTTCCCCTGCTTCGACCATCCGATCGTTCCATTCATGGCTGCTGCCCTCACAAGCAACCTGCTCAAGCTCCACTGCACCACTGTGGCGCTCCTGTCCGGGCCCGCGTGTAACAAGGGCCTTGCAATTCGCTCTCTCGCATTATCTACGCTTGCTGCGCATTTCTGACCAAGTCCGCCGACGTCACGCTCGCTGGGCACACACGAGCGTGTGATCCGGGCTGGTGCACGCTGCGCCAGCAGAGCGCAGACCTTTCTACCGATAAGATTTTTATCCCTGTCTAAGTCCGTCGACGACCCGCTCGCTTCGTGCACATGAGCACGCAGATCCTGGATGGCGAACGCAGCGCCATCCCCGCGCAGACTACACTAGCGATACGGTCTGTCTCCCTTTATCCACTCCTCCCTTCGCGACATACATCTCTTGCGCGACTGCTCCGTGCAGAGCTGGAAGTTACAGCAACGCGAGGTCTGTGTACAGTCCCGGCTGGAGTTCATCAATGGTGCTCGCCGTGACCGCACGGACCACACACCGCTTTCCTGCGATTTTGATGCACAGAACCGCAAGCCAAGTAGCTCAGCCATA
>JAULBV010198046.1:0-18895 GCA_032358295.1 Pterothamnion heteromorphum | reverse complement strand
TCCAATCCCCCCATATTGAATAACCAAGGCGGAGCTTTGCTATCTAGTGCCGTGTTACTGGTTAATACACACTGTTAAAGTACGCATATTACCTCCGTAATGGTAAATCAAGAGAGCTTTATGAACCATACTGGCGTCATACTGAAGCTTCGGAACCGCAACGGTACATACAGCGTCGCGGTATTGGTTTACTCAATCCGAATGACGAAGTACAGTAGTGCCATACAGACTTTTAAACAGCAGAAAGTTATAACTAGTGGCGCAGTATTGATTTACGCGCAGCGACGTACGAAAAATGATGGTACGTTACCGACTTTTAAAAGTACATACCATTATTAATGCTGGAGCAGTATTGATTTACAAGTAGTAGGGCGATGTTTCTAACGGAGCAGGACAGGTTTATCAACTGCCGCTGTGGTTATTAGTACTCCAGTGGTGATTTATCACAACAGCCCCGTTACGCGCAGTAGATCGATATGGAACTTTCAGAAGCGTTCGCTGATGTGTCATGCACCGGTAATGAAAAGGCAGTAACAAACGAATAGGACGAACGTGGCACTACATGATAAACAGTATATAGAGACACTATTGTCAACTTTAGACAAAATCCTAGTGCCACGATACCTTGATTAATCAGTACCGCGACACCGGACTTCACACATTGGAAAACCAGAATTCCAGAAGTTTAGTTCCGTTTATTACACTAGAATTCCAGCGTCGCATTAGTGATTTCCAGCGTTACGAAACCATTAGGAATAGTGTATATATACAATAGAATTTTCAGAATTTACCATGCGGTGAATCGCAAGCTTGGCGATCGGCGAAGGGGCCGGGCGATGCGCGAAGGCGCGTGACGGTGCATGGGGACGGCACGCAATGGCGTGGTGACGGCGGGCGGTGGAGATCGGCGATAGGGCCGGGTGACGCGGTGCGCGCGCGACGGCGCGGTGACGGCGCACAGGGGCGCCCTGTTGCGAGCGTGCGGTGATTTTCAGCTGCTGCACGCCTTTCCCCGGAACCATGCACCGGTGGCAGCAGTGCAACCGGTGCACGCTACCTACCCGTGTCACATTACAGTAGGTAGTGGTAGTAATGCACGAGAACGATGTGCATGAAATGAATAAAGAGGTAAAATGGGTGGCCAGCGTGCGATATGCACAACACGTGCACGATACATACATCCTCTCCTATTGGTTATGACGCGAGACGCGATGGCACGTGCCAGAGGATAACGGACAGCGATTCGTCCAAATTCCTTCATACAGTTCGTTAGAATTACGTTTTAAAAATAGCGTAGTTCGTCAAACACAGCACCTGGCAGGCAATCTTTCGAATATCCTTGGGATATCCGTGGGACATCGGAAGTACATCATGCGGGTATCTTTAAACGGACACCATCGGGGTATCATACGTGAAGCATACGAGGCGCATTGGGGATATCCCAATAAAAACAAACCGGCTCCTATGGTATCGTACTGCAAGGTTATTTGGCAGTCTTTGGGGTATCATTGGTGCATAAAAACATCTAACAGGGTGAATTCTTCTTGACCCATTTCCGTAGTAGCATATTTCTTTCCGACACAATTATGTCATCGCTCACCTCTATGAAAGAGCGATTAGATATCGCTCGAATTGCACTGAGGCTAATTCCACCAGTGCAGTGACTCTACTAAGCGAATAACGTGGTCTGCACTGTACTACATCCTTAGTTGAGGTAACTAGAGGTTCTACGTCAGACTTTAGTGACGAACGCCACTTGTTGTGCTGTAGTACCGGCAAGAGGATGGATCCTACTCGGAGTAAAAAGCTACTGTGCATCTGCACCAAGATCCCCTCTAATTGTTTGCTGCTCATCTGGTTGCGTTTATATAGACCATTGAGTTTGATACCAGTAACTAACCAACATGGTTCCAATGTAGAAGCAAACTGGACGACAACGCAACTTCCCTACCCTGTTCCTGTTATGTCTCTACCCAGATCATCGCTCTTCCATACGCTCGACTTCATCCACCCGCTTCACCAACCTGGTTGGTAGCCCTTTCATTGTCAACTGCATTGGTCAATGAGAACCAGCAACTTTTCTTTAGTGCGGCGTCTACATTTTGTCCGTAGGCTCACAATTGTATCGCTTTGACTTCTGTTCTCAAGATAGTGCACTATATTGCGACGGTGGACAGAACATACACTGAAGTACCTATTCTGCCCGACTGCGACTGCGTTCGGATACTGGGTATAATCCAGAATTATCCTTTTTCAACTTCCAAAGGCATGCAGGTTAAACATTCCGGAGCCAGGCATATCCCTTGTTCATGTCACGTGTATCTTACGATACGTTATCTGCCGATTAACATAAGACTGGACTATACCACACAAAGCTCGATGACGTCTTTGTGGCTTGTCCAGTGATTCACTGGTACAGTGGCTGCGGTAGCAGTCTGCCACCGAAGCAACGGAGTACGACAGACGACGGCGGTTCGGTTCGTTTAGTTACTTTCGTTCCGGCGTTCATGCATAGTAGGCTTATTTCGGGCCATGGCAATGGCGAACCGTTTTGGAGGTTCGGTCCGGAAAATTTCAGGTAGAAATTCAAAAGTTTTATTTTAGGAGGCCTTTCCAAAGTCTGCTCCAGTTTTGGAATTTGGAGGCGGCATTTCCAAAAATTAACGCGCACTGCATGGTAAATTTCAATGAAAATGGTGTTATGTTACATGTATTTCGGTGGTAGTGACCCACGGAAATTCCTGGAATTCCATCATAATTTAGTAAGGCCGAGAACCATGATACCACTGTTTTTTCCTTGGTACCGTACCATCATTACTTTCTAACGTACCAACGCTTTCGGTTGGTACCATAGTATGGTACTGTGTAAAATGGTTGACCGTACCAATGTTTCTTCCATCCCTATTGTAGCGAACCATTGTATTGTCCGGTATGGTACCACTTGTTTCCATGGATCGGTAGTATGGAACACTGGAAAGTGACGGACCGTTCCATTGTTTTTGCCATCCCCATTGTACGGTACCATCGTATTGAACGGTACGGTACCACTACAATTTGCGGGATGGTACTATGGATTCATAGAAAGAGATGGAACGGTACAATAAATTTCGATGTATCCTGCACGCTGCTTGTACCGAACCATGCGTTTTTGTGGATCAGACTAATGAAAACTACGGTGCACGTGTAATGAATCATCATTTTTGGTGTATCGTTCCGACGTAATGCATGGTTCGCATGGTAGGCACTACCAAAATCAATGTTTCTTACCGCTATTTATGGCGAAGGACTGTTAGGAACCACGCAAAAAGTTGGAACGCTCCAACGAAAACGCTGGTTTTTTATAGTTGTATTCACATTTAAAGTGGTACGATACAACTGATTTTTCTGGTTTCTTGTATCCGGGCGAGTACTTTCCATTGGAGCACTCCATGCATTGGCGTGGTACGGACGTAAGGAACTATAGTATTGTGCGGTTTGACCCAATGCGAACGGTGGTTCCGATGGACCGTACCAATACAGATAATGGTCCGGACTACTACAAAAGGCGGTCTCTTAGAAGTACCCTTCAAAATAGTATTGAGTGTAACATACAATTATGATGGTACCTTACGAATGAACTAATTCATACAAAGTTATGTACTGTGAAAATTTAATGGATCCCTGTCCATTGTACCAGCGAAATTGGTGGTGCACAACATGAACGGAACTGGGAGCGAACCACACAAATTAGTGAACATGTAGACGTAACGAAGTCCGGAGAGCACTCCGAAGTCGTTGCAGCGGACACAGCATCTCCTATCGTCACGGTGTGATGCCCGTATCCTCTCCGCCTCCCTGTGAATCTGTCGATAGTCACATACTGAGCTTGTTCGTAGGATTCGGAATCAATGCCCTCCCCTCGATGTCTTCCGAGCACACGCAACCCAGCTTCCAAACTGGCCGTACGGCAAATGACGAGTCCATGCCTCGATCTGTGCACGGCCTCCAATTCATGACCATTCGCGCGAGGTATCTTTGCATACTCGTACTCCCCCATCACGGACAGAACAGGTTCAAGGAACGTAGGTTGGAGCGCAGATCGGAATTCTCGCACAACGTCAGCTCACTGTTCCGTGTCGACGTGCATTCCTTCAACACCAAGAAGTAGAAGACGCAGGCCAAGTTCTGCGCATTTCATATCAGAGGGAGAACCTTTTTTCCAGCACTGGAAGAGAACGTGTACACGACCGAGCCAGTCTTTGGCGTACGCCTTTTCCACAGCAGTTAGGCGTAAGTCGGGATGCGTGTTTCGCTCCAAACAGTCCTTGAAAATCTGATGTTCCAGTTCGACAGAAATTTCGGAACAGTTCCGGGCGTGCCCGATCGTGGATAACGTGCGTGTACATAGTTCGAGGAGTCGGTGCGTTTTGAGTTCGTGCAAGACCCTGTCGTTTTCCACGCCGCTTCGAATGACCTCGTTCGCGGACCGCACAACATCGCGGGACAATCGATTCAGTTCTCCGTAGTACTCTAGGCGTACGCCGTTGTCAGTGAACAAATCTGCTTGTGGGCCGTCTGTTGACTCATTGGGCCGCCCGTAAACCTGTGCCACAAGAGCTTGGAGCTTCTCGGGCATGAGGTGAGCTTCGTTCCGTGTGCGTTCGTATTCCTGGCGGGCCGGCGCTGAACAACACACACAGTAGGTCAGTAATGGACATGGAGTTCAACCCGGGGCGAGTTCGTACGGATAGTGAAGATCATGTCACCAGGGAACGTGTCGACAGTACAACCGGCGTGTAACGCGTGATTTTCGCTTGCCGTTGCCTTGAGCTCGAAAGGACACCACTGTTGCACCCTGGAAGATCTTCATCTCCGGCATCCCGTGGCGTCCCAGCCCTTCGTACATCAACGACATCGACTTTGCAATCGCTTCCTTCCTTTCCGGTGTCGAACGATCCATCTCGTCCGGGTGTGGAAGATACCTCTTCCCGTACGGGTCGTGATGTGGATGGATCCCGTACGGGTACACTGAGATCTTGACTTTGCGAGCCAGTTGAAGGGTACTGCGTTGGTTGAACACGAGAGACTGGTGCTGAGAGAGATTGATTCCGTTTCCGGACACGATTCGCTTCCACCAGTTCTGCGGAGACGCGTTTCCGCCGCGCAGCATCTCGCGCACCATTGGCATCATTTGTTGGTTTCAGAGCAGCGGCAAGGGCGTGCCTCCCGTTGAAGTCTTAAAGGCTAGAAATGCGATCGTCCTGGTGCACGTAGCGTCGCGCGTGCGAACTAGACCGTCTTGGAGGACTTGCTTCTGACCATTTCTTGCTTGTCATTTGTCCGTCGTGGTCACGGGCGCTCAGTGCAGGTGTATTGCGACTGAGAAAGCACAATGAAGACGAACGTCATGGAAGTGCGGTAGTTTAGCCGTACGCCCAATGAGTAAGTGCACGGGATGGTACCATGCAGGTCGGCGTCGGATCCGTGGAGAGCAGCGATCTTCGGGGTTGGGCAGTGCAGTGCAGAGGTTTGACGTACGTCTTAAGCAAACGTTGGGGGCGCGAGGGGTTGCAATTCGGGTGTGTTGGTTGCGGTGCGGTGTGTGACTTGGCGGAAGGGTCGTCGGTGAACGGGTTACAGGCGGCGGTACGGGAAAGGGGCGCGGTGGAGGGGTTGGGAGGAAGGGGCGGGAAGAGGAAGGGGTGGATGTCGGAAGGGGCGGTGGGAGCGGACGCGATCGTGGGGGAACGCGCGCGGGTGCGGGTTGGCGAGGCGGCGCAGGTGCCGGTTGGCGAGGCGGTGCGGGTACGGGTTGGCGAGGGGGCGTGCGTGAGGGTTGGCCAGGGGCGGCGTGCGTGCGGGTTCGGGGGAGGAGTAGGGGCGTCTGCCCAGGACTGTGGAAACGGCGTGTAATTGAACGTCGTACGACTTGAATTGGTGGAATTTTGTATATAAATTTAGTGGTGGCGGTCATTGTGAAACGTGGATGGTTCGCACTGGTTTGCCGCAGAAGGGAAGGCCTGTACGGTGGCGGGATACGTGCTCGGTGTCTGCCGATTGCTGATATGCATCATAATAAGTAACAAATTATTGGGTTTATGATACACAGCAACCCTCATAAAAATGGCTTTTGCATGCGTTCGAAATTTTCGCGAATAACTCTGTTCATTGGCTGTTCATTGGCTGTTCATTGAGGTGCGCGTTTCCACGAGGTGGTCTCGCCTCGTTGAGTGCGATGGCATTACTCCAATCGCACTCAACACGACTGGGCGCCCTAAGCCCAATTGGGAATGGCCGTGTAGAATGGCCGAAAAGAGAATTCTGAGTTTTCAGTTATAGTACAACTCCTAGCCGTACGGCTTCGCGTCATCGTGATCAGCGCTGAGAGTCTTGGAATGGGGTCGGCAGCTGTGTAGAGGTCTGTGCAGATGTGCTCCCGCGTGAAAGTATAACAATTTTCACTATATATACAGCAGTTGTAAACAAAAGTCCCAGCTCTCCTTTGACGGTATGGAGCGTCGGTCAGTACTTTTCGGTTGGTGCATGCCTCGATAGAAGGGAGTTCAAGCCGTACGGCTTCACCTAACGAAAAGTCAGGCATGCTGCATCCCTGTTTTCACCCCAACAGCTACAACTAAGAGCCGTATGGCTTTGTAGAAAGTAAAGCCACGCGTGGTGCTTAGCTTTTCGCATACTGAAGCTGGTAACGCTTCACACAAAGTGAACTCAGGCATGATGCTATGCAATTGTCAGACATCACGTGGTAGGTCAAGCCGTACGGCTCTACTTGAAGCAAAGTCAGACATCCTGCTACCTGTTAGTACGAGCCGTACGGCTTAAAAGTAATAAATGTCAGGCACAATTCTTAGCAATTGCCGTACTTCACCCGGTAGAAAGAGCCGTACGGCTTCACTTAAAGTAAACTCAAGCATTATGCTCAGGCATGCTCAGAACTGAGCTGGTAGTATGAGCCGTACGGCCTCACAGATGTTGCTGAGCAATTCCAGTACATAAACTGGTAGTACTATTGCCGAGCCGTTCAGCTTTTCTTAAGTTAAACATCAAGCATGATGATGTACAGAATGTAATCTAAGGCATGCTGCTGAGCAATACTGCATGGATTACATCAACTGGTAGTACGGCATGCTTCTGACCAATTGCAGTACTTCAGCCGGTAGAGAGAGCCGTACGGCTTTAAATAAAGTGAACTGAAGCATGATGCTCTTGTAATGTCGCACTTGGGCTTGTAGTCAAAGCCGCACGGCTTTACAGAAAGTAATCTAAGGCATCTGCTGAGCAATTGCAGTACATGACCTGGTCGTACGGCACGCTTCTGAGGAATTCCCTTACTTCAGCTGGTTGAAAGAGCCGTAAGCTTCAAATAAAGAAAAGTAAAGCATGATGTCCGGTTTGTCGTCTCTCACCACCTTCAATTGCATTGCACGCATTGTATTCCTCCGTTTCGGACTGAGCCGTACGGCGTTTAATTCACGCGTACATTGGTTGAGGGGGTAGAAAGAGCCGTACGGCTTTAAAGAGTTAAAGTCAGGCATGGTTCTCGGCAATTGCAGCACATCAAATGATACTACGAGCCGTACGGCTTTTCTTAAAGTAAAAGGAAGCACGATGCTGTGCTACTGTCGAAGTTCATCCGGTTTTACGAGCCGTACGGCTTCGCGTATGCCGTTCCGCATAAATGCGGGGGGAGGGGGGGGGACTCCTGAGCAATTGTAGTACATCACCATCACCTGATACTACGAGCCGGGCGGCGTTATATTAAGTAAAGGCAGGCATGAAGCTGTGGTATTTTCAGGCTTGAGCTGGTAGTAGGAGCCGTACGGCATACATACTGAGAATCTGGCTTGATGTTGTCCTATTGCCAGAGTTCGGTTGGTAGCACAAGCTGTACGGCCATAAGGATTTACACTCAGGCATGAATATTCGCAATTGCTGTACATCACGTGATAATACCAGCCGTACAGATGTAAGTAAAGTAAATGCAACCACTATGATGTGCTATTGTTCTAGGCGATTCGGTAGTACGAGCCGTACGGCTTCACATAAACTAAATTTCGGCAAGCTCCTGAGCAATTGCACTACATCAACAGGTACGACGCGCCGTATGGCTTTATTTATAGAAGTTGCAGGAACCATGCTGGCGTAATGCCAGCCTTGAGCTGGTAGTACGAGCCGTACGGCTATGCATGGAGGAAACTCAGGCCTGCTACTGAGCAATTGCACAACATCACATAGCCGGAAGTCTAGTTGTACGAGCTCGAACAAATAGCCGTACGGCTTTATATAAAGAAAACTCAAGCTTAATGATGTGAACTTTTATCGCTCCATTTCAGCCTGAGCCGTGCTCCTTTCCAGTGATAAGTTCATCCATATATCAAGAAAGTACCGCATATTATATGGAGCGTTTCCTCTCATATTGGAGTGCTCCACTTCTGGGTGATTTACGAGTGTGCCGTACGGCTTTCATTGATGATTTTCATCATCCCATATATGTACTCTTTACGTATATAGAAATCAACATGGCGGCTTTTGAAGTGGTGAACGGGTTATGCAATCTCGCTGAGAAGGGATTCAATACCTGCTCGACAATAGACGTTAAGTCATGTTTCTGCGACAATTCGGAATTCCTTACAGTACAGCTGTAATGAGTACAAAGGAGGGGGCTTGCTACATTTTTGAACGCACTGTCAACCCGATGTAGACAGAATTATACAATACTGTAAAATACATCACGTATGACGCACGGGCCCACACGTGTGGCAATTATTTTTGGCCAGAAGCAGAGTCCCGGTATGGATGAATATAATGATTTAAATTAATATTATGAAACAGCTCTTACCGTATGATATCCACATCGTACACGTATTAGATCCCCAATTCTCAGTACACTCCAAATAGCACATTGTCATATCGTGGCGCTGCCTAACCTCATGGCGGCTCAGGTTCTCGCGAACCTCCACCCACGCCACCCACCCACCACCGCCGTCACCCAAGTCGTTTCCGACCAAGTTTGTGGCGATCGTCACTTCCTCTCTCACGCCGTCACTCCATCTCTCGTCGGCAACCTCCTTCTCCCCAGTGCCATCCCCAGCCCCGACTCTCCCCCGCAAAGACTCGCCGCCCCGCTCTTTTGGAAGCACACGCTGCCGCCCTCTCCCACGAACACCGGCCGCCGCGCTCTCCCGCAAGAAACCCACAGCAGCGCTCTCCCGCAAGCACCCGACGCCGCGCTCTTCCGCAAGCACACGCCGCCGCGCTCATTGGACGGCGATCTCTGCGGACAAGATCCATTCACCCACAGTGGAACTCGATGCCGAACCCTGCAAGGCTTCCGACTGGAATGAGCCAAGGCGCTCGATCCTGAACGCGTACGCGGCAAGAATAGAAGCGGAGGCAAGTCAGCCAAGTCAGCCGCCATCTCAATCCCGCTCGACTGGGCGCGAGCGCGGAAGAGTTTCACGTTGCCGTACGGCTAGGATGCCTACAGGCCCGCGAAGCCCGTGCGAAAGCCCCCATTGCGCGCAGGCGTGCCCGACAGTAGCTCAAGCGACGAGGTACTCGATGAAGGAGAGTTCCTTGAAATTCAAGAAGGTGGTCAGAAGTGCGTCGCACGCCAGCAGTACGGCGATCGCAAGAGGACTGAGCAGGCCCCGGCGAGCAGTGCCATGCCTAAAACGTCCGAAGGCAGCGTAGGTAAGGAGCTCAAGAACGCAACCAACCGCCGGGGAACATCGCCTGTGACAAGCGCAGACAAGTAAGCCGTACGGCGATAGGTCACTGGTAAGCAGAGGCCGGTTTCCCAATGCAGTCATTGAAAGCTGCACGGTGCAGAGCACAAGAAGCCGGACGGCAAGGTTGGCGCGAAGGAGAACAAGTCAAATGGCGAGCTCGTATCGAATCAGAAGCCATACGGCGAGGTGTTCTCGAATCAGAAGCCGTACGGCGATGTCGTCCTCGAAGGAGAAGGTGGGCGGCGAGCTCGTGTCGAATCAGAAGCCGTGCGGCGAGGTCGTCTCAATGCATTGAGACGACCAACGCATATGCAGAATGTGGGAGGCGAGGTCGTCTCGAATCAGAAGCCGTACGGCGACGTCGTCTAGAAGCAGAAGGTGGGTGGCGCGGTCGTGTCGATGCAGAAGCATTGCGGCAAGGGCGTGTCGATGCAGATGGTGGGCGGCGCGGTCGTTTCGATGTAGAAGCAGTGCGGCTAGGTCCGTGTCGATGCAGAAGGTGGGCGGCGAGGATGTGTCGAAGAAGACCCCAGAAGCCGAGGTCGTATCGAAGAAGAAGCCCGATGGCGAGGTTCTTTCGAGGCAGAAGCCGGACGGCGAGCTGGTGAAGAAGAAGAACAGGAAGCCGGAAGGGAACCTGCGAGCCGAGTACGACGTTGATGGACGACAGCGCTAGTGACCGCGATGCCTCACTCCCGGTCTGTCTTCGATACGTCGCCTTCGTCGTGCGCGACTCGTTTGTGGCCCCTGCGGCCTAATTTCGGCACACTGGACGCGCCGGGGACACCTGCGCTGCCGACGCCGCGGTTCGCCCTCGCGATGCCTTTTGCACGCTGCCGCGATTGGAGATGGCGGTGTAGGCATGGTGGCTCGTGCGCGTCAGTCGCGAGCTGGCCGACTCGCTGCGCGCGGTTGAGAACGTCCTCATACAAATCTCGGAGGTCCGTGCATCCAATTGAATTGCGCCGGCGCAATTCAATTGGATGCACGGACCTCCATGGCCATGATCACCATCTAGTCCATTTCTGTGCCATTGGCTGCCTACGACATATATGACTGGCCCAGATGCTTCCAGCTTTCCAAACCCCTTCGCGTCATCCAATGCATATTTTTCAAATTTGGCTCTCTAAATTCATTTTAAAATAAAATTCTCAGGGCCTCAATTGTGGTCTTCTGTTTATTTTTATGAGGCAGGGAACTATGAGGCAGCGGACTACTATGTATCACAACCATTCATTTTCAATTCACTCGTTCTTGCCCGACGACGAAAACTCCGCCCATCCCATGCTCCGCGCATTTTTCTGTATCACGCAACCTTTCGTCGAGAGCTTCCGATTCCCTCCCCTACCCTCCGCACCATGCTCTACATATCGGGCTCCATCACTCGGTACCGGGAACGCGACAAGGGCAAAAGCCTCAACGAAGCCGTACGGCCACCCGAACGAATGGCGAACCGAATAGTCGATCTCTCATGTACTTATTGCGTCGCGCCTGTCGAACCGACGCTCCGCCCGGTGCAGCTGTCACCGGACGCACTGGCCGCAGTTCACACAACAGCAAAAGTATTGCGCTCGCAACCACGCGACGCTAGCACCGATGATGGTATTCCAGTGTCACACACGCGGCATGGACAACCGGTCTACCGATCACAATCAGTCTGGAATGCGAGGGCCGTACGGCATCGATGGCATCAGTCGGTCATATACTCCCTGCGTCCTGGTTGTCGCACCTCCAAGCCGTCACACCGCACCGTTCCGCTGTCACCCCAACCACCCGACGCCGATCCAAACGCAACATGCAGTCATGGCGTTCTTCTCTGTAAAGGTTTCCGGCGCCGTACGGCTACTGCACTGCGGCGTCACATTTATCCCATGTCCAGGGGCGAACTTGTCCTGGAACTTTCTTCGGCACCTGGACGTCATCCTCCGCGACGACCATGAGATCGCGACGGGTTGGGGCGTACGCCATATACATTTCCTTGTTCTTCTTCAGCTCACGCGACGTACCTCCACCAATTGTCATCATATCCGGCAGGTAATGTCCTTCCAACATCTCCGGGCCGTACGGCTTCTCCGCCCAAGCCATTGAAAGGTATTTCTCGCTTACCTTGACGCCATCCACTCCATCCCATGTGCCTAACAAGTAACCGACCCTGCGGAAGAAGGGTGACAAACCATGTTTCCGTACGGATTTCGTGAAATTGGTCAACTCAGAATACACTACTCACGTTCTGTATTCCCCATTGGCATTCCGCGTCTCAAACCGATGTTCACCGACGATCATACCCATATTATATACAGCTTTTGTCCTGCGGAATCTTCTCGAATCAGTTCCTGGCCTTCTGAATGTGGGAAGCAGTCAGGTAGAAGTCCTCCCCGCCGGACATGATACCTGCCCAGAACGGTTCCGAAATTACAAGCACCGATCTACGATCCTCCTCAGTCGTCTTGAACATGAGGAAACTGTCGTGCTGCATATGCCGTACGGCTACTGTGAAAATCAACGGACGTTCACTTCGAACCGTCCGCCTTGGAAGTTCTACACACTTAGCGGACTATGAGAACTGTACAGATCGACGTCCGTAGTGCGTGCGCATTCTTCGAAAGGCTGGGAGTAACTGAAGAAGTGGTTCGGAGGGACTATGTCATACGACTTCGGTAATGGAAGATCGGTAATGCTATGAGTTTGTTGAGGGGATGTCGTACGACTCTGAAGATCAAACGTCCCCGGTTACTGTTCATATTGGGATGAGGTGTACGGCCTCCAATCTGTCGACGACAACCCGACGTCACTTCGACACTGGAGATGTCCAAGTGGTGCGCTTCGAATCTGGGGTATGGAATGAAGAGAGCAACGAACTGGTCAGTTCTCCGCAAGTTGCTCTTATTTCGCGCCCCGACCTCGGGGAATTGCATGGAGACGATACATTCTTCAGCGTAACGTGGACGGCGGATGAACGCCATCATGTCATGAACAGCGCTGACAAGCCGTACGGCGTACTTCTCGGCGAGATAGATTGAACATTCCCGTTGTTCTCGTACATGGATATGGCCTATGTAGCACCAAGAGACGTTTAGTTACCACTTCATCCATATAGGAATTAATACAGTAAACTTCCTCGACGTACTTCGTGGAGCGTACAAGTTGCCACGTGATCGTGGACATCATATCTTAGGAACTATCATTTATTGATGGTTCAAAAACAATTATCTTGGTTCATACCATTGTTTTCGTGGAACGCTACATTCCATACGTCTATTGTTCCATTGGATTTTGGGTCCAAAAGAAGTGGTACGGTAACACCATTCTCAATAACGTACCACCAATAATTGTATTGGATCAATGACCCACGTCTTTTAGTCAGTTCCATACAGAAAAACATTGAATATTTACGTACCGTACCACTAATTTTCATGGATCGACGGTTCCATGAAAATATGCGGATCCTTACACGGTTTTGTTGGTACGGTACCACCCTTATCTCTGAAATTAACCATTGGTACGTTGTTCCAAGAATTTCTGTGTTACGAACCACAAAAATCGATGGTATATAATAAATTTACCATGCAGTGCGCGTATCACGCACCCGAATTCTCTGCCAACATCATTGCAGCGCACGTTCTATCGGAGTCGTTCGAAATCGTACTCTCCTCTGCATTTGGCTCCAAGAAGACATGCTCATTGTACGAACTTGGCACACATGAGAAGGAGATCCCCATCTGGGAAACCAAATGTGTCGACGGACTCTATCCTGTCCAGTTGACAAGTGGAACCCAGCATCAGGTCAATGTTGCTTCAGTTCCCAACGGCGACAAGGAAAAGTTCAAGTCCTGGCATGAAAAGACCGGACACGTCTCGGCTCAACGATTCATGCAGCTATCCAAACTCCGAGAAGATGTCCCAAGCTTTGAGCCGTCTGTCGTTCTAGGTCACCAATGCGCTCCTTGTCACACAGCCAAGATGAAGAAGGCCCCAGTTCGAGCAGTGACTCGCGAAGTCATACCGTATGCAGAAGTTCACTTCGACCTTTCTGGACCATTCTCGCCAAGTCTTGCTGGAAATATATACGCGGCTCATCTTCTCGAACCACGGACGGCTAAGTCAGATGTCATCTTGCTCAAGAGGAAGAGCGACCTTCCTGAAGTGATGAGAGGATACATCGCCTTGGTTCAAGGACGATTCTCCGCGGAAGGTTACATTGTTCGCCGCCTTCGTGCAGACAATGCGAAGGAGAACATGCCGAATGCATTGGTCTCATTCTGCACCACTCATGGCATCGAAATCCAAACATCGCCTCCGTACGCTTCAGAAAGCAACGGACTGGTGGAGCGCCTCGTCCAAGAACATTGGACTCGAGCCAGAGTGCTCATGTTTGCCACGGACCTGAAAGTTGCGCTTTGGGGCGAAGCCATTAAGCATGCAGACTGGCTCAGAAATCGCCTTCCTAGCAGCCGAGCAGACGGAAAGATTCCTATCAAGGAATGGGACAACACGGTCAACATTGACTTCACCAAGCTCATGTCCTTTGGTCAGCAAGGTTACGCATACATATACTACCCCAAGACAATCGCAGGAAAGAAAATGTTACCCCGTTCGGAGTTTGCGCGCTTCGTTGGAATGCAGAGCGAAACGCGCCTCATTCGTGTCTACGTCCCAGCTCGAGACGCCGTCCGCATCGTCCGCCGTGCAGACTTCCACACATCCGCAAGTAGCATCCTTCCGTCAGTCTCCAGTCTCATCGATGGACTTGCTCGGGAGAGATCAATAGAAGGCATGGATAATGCGGACAATGACACTGAAGACAATCTGATGCAGTGCCTAGCAGCGGTCCACCATGGCGGAGACATACTCGACTATCGCATCCAAGGCTTGACATCCGTACAATCTCCTCGAGCTGCACTCTTGGTCCCTCATAAGTCATACATTGGCATCTCAGACGGACCCCCGTTGCCGACGTCGTTCAAGTCCGCCTGTCACAATCCGCAGTGGGCAGCAGCAATCGACCGCGAGTACAATGCACTCATCCGTCGTGGTACCTGTACATACGTTCGTCGGACGCCTGGCATGGTTCCTGTCCCTTTCAAGTGGTCCTTTCGTGCAAAGCAGACCGACAAAGAAGGGAAACAGTTCCTTTATAAGGCGCGTTGCAACTTGCGCGGCGACCTCCAGGAGCCACACGCAGACTTCAACCCTGACGAACTGTACGCGCCGGTGGTGGCCCACGAATGCATCCGCATGCTGTTCGCCCTTGCGGCCAGCCGCAACCTCATACTAGAAGGCTGTGACGTCTCCAACGCATACCTGTACGGGAGGCTCAACGTCCCAATCATCATGTGTCAACCCACAGACTCCTCCGGTACAGAAGCGCGTCCCGGTTTCCTCTGCCTGCTTCAGAAGTCTATATACGGAGCACGCCAAGCCGGACGGATTTGGGGAACTGTCCTTCACGACGAGATATCTTCTTGGGGATTCCAGCAATCAACTGTCGACGAACGCATGTACTTCATGAAAGTCAATGCATCCTACATCGTCCTCATCGTCGTAGTGGACGACATCGCTTTTGCATCAAACGACAGAGACCTGGTCAACAAGTTCAAGCAGAAGCTCAGCTCCGCGTTCGACGTCAAGCATTATGGGGCGTTGCAGTCGTTCATCAGATGGACGATCACCCGATCCAACTCAGGCATCCGGGTCGACCAGCTCCAATATGCGGAAAGGCTACTCGCTCGTTTCGGACTGCAGAAATGTAATCCCGTACTTAAGCCTCTTGGTTCTGAAGTCGACATGAACAAAATACCGCCAAACGACCCCAACCTCAACAAAACGGACCACCATCTATACCGTTCCATCGTCGGTGGCCTCGCGTACATAGCTACATGTTCGAGGCCTGATATCACCTTCACTGTCTCAGCGCTTGCCCGCTATCTCCACGAACCTCATCAGGTACATCTCAAGCAAGCAAAGCGAACACTTCGCTACCTGGCCGGCACGCTCGACTACGGCCTAGTCTTCCCCGCTCTCCCGATAACACCGAACAGTCTGTGTGCTGCCGTCGACAGCGATTGGGGCGGAGACACGTCAACGAGACGCTCCACAAGTGGTTTCATGATCACTGTCAACGGTGCACCCGTCTTTTGGCGGAGCAAGAGGCAGACTATCCTCGCACTCTCTTCTGCCGAGGCAGAATATGTCGCATTATCTACATGTGCCAAAGAACTCACGTGGATCCGCCGGATGGTCTGGGAGATGGTTGTGCAACACCGCTGGCAAGATGATATCGTGCTTCCTCCAACGATTGTGCAGGTGGATAGCACCGCCGCTATTGCAATGGCTCAGAACGACTCCGGTTCTACGCGAACCAAACACGTTGATATGCGGTATCATCACGTTCGTGAGATGATACAGCGCCGCATGATATCATTGTCTAAGGTCCCCTCTGAGTCGCAGGTTGCGGACGCTCTGACCAAGCCGGGTACAGTGCAAATGATTCTCAAGTTCGTGTCAGCGCTGCGCATGGACTAGGCGATGGGACGGAAAGTGGCAAGAAGAAGATTCGAATAAGATGTTTTGCTTTTACTAAGAGGTCGTGTCGAGGACAAAGGGAAAGAAGAGGCTGATGTATGAGGACAAGTGCTGTCATGCACAGTGGCCGCCTGCTGACAGGTGCAGTGCATGCACCGTGGTCGCGCGTGCCACCCACCCGAACCGCCCATGAAAGCTCTCGTATGCGTCTGTGTTCACGCCGCGCGCTACGCACCCTAACCAATTCATTAGTGACGGAGCAGTAGTAACTTAATACCCATCTCCCCTGTTAGGTGTCCGAAGACACCAGGTCTATCACTCAATTGGCTAGTTAGCTTAACGGACGCTACTATAGACATTACCGACTTACAGCGATGGTGGTTTCCAACGGGTGGCAGGAAGCGGACGCAGGGGGCGCCGCTCCTGTGATGAAGGTGCAGGTGATTGGTTGAAAATGTGGAAAAATCTGAATGAAAAAAATTTGAACTGAAATGTGCAGCAGGTGATTGGCTGAAAAGAATCTGAATGGAAAATCTGAACTGAAAAGTGCCGCAGGTGATTGGCTAAAAATCCAAATGAAAAATGCTGGTGGAAAGCATTGAAGTTGAAGCAGGTGCTGGTTGAAATTTAGAATTGAAAAGCGCAGCAGGTGTCTGGCTTAAGTACTGACCGAGGGGGCGTGTTTGGAGCGCCGAACCCATATCGGGGAGATACCCAATTAGGTGCAGTTGCCGTTTTCGGTCAGTCCTATCAATGGGCTGGTAACCCAAATGAGCGGGTGCAGGTGCTGAGTAGCTGGAGATATGAATGCACAAGTGCATATGCTACTAGGGTTTATTGTGCCCGAAACAGGTGTCGACTTGGGCTTATAAGCCCGAGTCCAGAAGCGGGTGTTGCCAAATAAAGTCACTCAACTCCCACTATCTTTCAAAAATGGGTGCAATCAGAAACGTGACTCATTAAACTCATTCATTTAACAAGGGTTTTGCCCCTGTATCAATACAATGGATGTCATGTCATGCTGTACAGGTACCGACCATAATAAGGCCCAGTGTCTTGTAGCGAAAATGAAGGTTTTGAGTCTAGATCTGGCAGAGTTCAAGCAGGGAAACATTACAGTACTCCTTCCCCCTGCGCAAATTCCGGTATACAGTTCCTTGCGTGTCGTGAGATTCGCTCTTGACCACTAAGCATCGCAACACCTCTGCGTCGTCAGCAAGTCTTCAAAAGGGGATGAGACCTGCCCGCAGGGACGAATAGTATCTGAGGTACGGCCTTTGAGGGAGACCTGCTCTGAAATGTGGCTGGCTGGTGCCCCAAGTCGCCCTCCCATCTCAGAACAACACCTTCCCGTACAAATATCTGTGTTCAACCCTAGAACTTTCCCTATCGGTAATGTAAAGGGTTATCGGTACAGTATACCGGGCGGAGGCGTTTCTCCGACATCCAAACTGTGCATCCCCCTTCGCCAGTCGCCCTTCCCTAAAACATCGGCACCGACCGTACGGCACCTCCGACCGGTCCCCGTCCTGACCTTCCACCATCTTCATCAAGAAACCACGCCGCTGAACACCACCTGTTCTTCCCCTCCAGGTACCAGCCCACCATGCGCGTAGTCCTCGCCCTGCTCGTCCTGGCCTCCGCCGCCTCCGCCCTCGCCTCCGCGGCCACCCCCTCCGTCGACCCGGCCTCGCAATGCCCGGCCTGGTTCACACCCTTCCCCGAGCCTACCCGTCCGGTCAACAAGCGTCGCGCCAAACCCACTGTGTTCTTCACGGACGGCACCAACTTCGATGACATCGTCACTCTGGTCTACCTCTGCAAGACCCAGTTTCTCGAACCCATTGCCATCTACGTCGGCGCCAACGCCTGGGCCAGCGCCGCGCCCTCGCTGCAGATCATGTTCAACATCATGCACATGTTCTCCGACCGCTATCGCCGCGTCCCAATCTTCCTGGGCTCCTACGTCGCGCTGCAGTACGAGCGCTAGGCCGCCGACCAGGGCCGCCCGCTGTCGCCCGTCGCGCATTACCGCGCTCCCGTCCCATGGGGCCCGGACGGCATCCTGTACTCCGACTCGGCGTTCGGCACGCGGTCGTTCCTGCCGACGTCGCCCAACCACTACAACTCGTCGTCAACGCCGGACACGGACGAAAAGTCGCTCGCCGCACTCGCCAAGCTGCTCGAGTCGCACGAGGACAATTCTGTGCTGTTCCTGGCCACCGGGTCGCTGACACCCGTGGCGAAGATGTTCCTGAACAACCGCACGGCCATGTCCGACGCGAAGATCTTGCCGAAGATGAGCAGCCTGGTGTTCATGGGAGGTGCCGTGGACGTCGAGGGCAACCTTTTCTCACTGCCAGCCAACAAGCGGGCCGAGTTCAACATCTACAACGACCCGCACGCGGCCGACGAGGCCATGCGCGCGCTGGCGGCGCGCGGCAAGCGCGTGGTGATGGTGCCGCTGGACGCGACCAACGACGCGTGTGGCCAGCGTAGAGCGCGTTGCGCTACAGAAGCGAGGCGAGACGGAAGAAGGCAGTGCCCCCCGGTGAGGGCACCGCCAGACGGCGGTCGATGATCGGTGTGCGATGGCTGGTCTCTCTGGGGAGAGAGAGACCAGCCCCTTTATTCGAATCTACTAC
>JAULBV010197935.1:0-18908 GCA_032358295.1 Pterothamnion heteromorphum | reverse complement strand
GGTTTATGCGGGGAGAGTAACGCAAGCAGTGCATCAACTTACTCCTAGAAGCAGGAATAGACATCAATGCTCAAAATGACAAAGGGAAAACCGCACTTGACTACTGTGGTGATGAAACACGAGACTACATACGTATCCTAATGGGCTCACGAAGAATAAAATCCGCTAGAAAGTAAATAATTTATCCAAAATAATTCCAAGAAATTTTTTGTGTCTTCTGTGATTGGTGCGTTGGTTGACATTTCTGAATGACATCGACACACAATTCAACCGAAGTCATTATTTCTTCCCTATGTCCGAAACAACCCCAATTGTCCCCATAGAAACGCTATTCCATGACGTCAAAAAGTCATCCACTTATGTTGGTCGTCTCCAACCATGTCAATTTACGGTTGATGATCTAGACACCTTGTATGAAACAACCTCATCGTGGTCGTATTGTTTCCGTGGATCTGAAGATGGACCTATTTGTAGGAGATATTTTGGTGTGATTGACATCGATTTCGCCTGGCCAGACGAAGAGAGCAAACACATTGCATATGAGACAAACACACTCCCACCCGAACAAAAGAGGGTAATGGACGAATACGAAGCAGCCCTTAGCCAAGACAAACCATATTGGATTATGTGGAGCGGGAACAAAGGATTCCATATCTACATACTCGACAACGACCTGTTGTTCATGGGACGAAAACCCAGAAAGGAGGAACTGATCCGAGAATGGCGGAAAGCATTACCAACATTATCTGACGAAGCCGCCGAATACCTAGATCCTGCGCCTTATGTCACTGGAATGGGACTTCGTCAGTTCCGCTGTAAGCATCCAAAAACAGGACGCTTTCCCAAAAAATACTCTTCGAATGTATTGCTTCACATCAAGAGCTTTGTATGGGATCTCATTACCATGGTCACACAAGGACCAGCAAATGAATTGGAAGTATTGATACACACAAGAGATTTGTCTGTTGTTGGTGACCATGTGATTGCTGGTGATGGCATTGTTAATGTCGTGCGAGGATACATGGAAGAGAAGGCTGGCCACCCACTGGTGTGTCACATGTCCACTGGAAAGAAATTAATGTTTCGCACTGCGTATTGCCCGATCGTGGGACGAAAACATTCTCACGTGAAGGGGTGTTGGTTTGTAGACAAATATCATGCCCGGTATAGTTGTTTTGGTGGTGAATGTAACGAGAAAACAATACAATTGCAACTCGACCGTCCAAACGAATTGACCCGAATACCTCAACAACTAAGGGACAAGGTACATTCCATCGGGTACACGAATGATGGTAAATACATAACGAAGGAGTGCTTACAAGAGAACCTGGCACAGACACCAAAGATACTATTGTTGTTGAGTCCAATGGGAAGCGGAAAGACTACGGCCCTCAAAGCCCACATCACAGAAATGCTGGAGAAGGACCCAACCTATCGTATTTTGTTCTTGACGACCCGTGTTGTTCAGAGTACCTATTTTGCTGGGTATTTGCGAGACCTTAACTTCCAATCATATCGTGACATTGTTGGTCCACTGGACAAGGTGCAATTACTGGTATGCACCGTGAATTCATTGCCCCGCATACGATGTACTACGAACCCAATACCAACACGATACAACATGGTTGTTGCTGACGAGATTGCATCTATTACCGAGTTGTTACATTCCCCCACTCTGTCTACTGGTCGGTATAGCTTTCGTGCAATCACAAGCACATTTAGTTCGTTGATGCTGCTCACCCCGTCTATAGTTGCGATGGATGGGGTTCCATCCAAAATGATGTGGTATTATTTGACCCACAACAATTATCTTCCCTTTACCCGTGTAATGGAGAGCAAACGGCTGGGGGACAACAGAAAGTACATATTCTACTCTTCTCATTCCCATTTCATCAATACCATTGGATATATGCTGAAACAAACACCACCCGATGAACAACCAGGAAGAATGGTGTATATATCAAACTCAAAGAAGTGTGTCAACGCCATGGCACAGAAGTTATTAACCTGGTTTCCTGAAATGCAACCAGACGACATGATTGCATTGCATTCAGATTGCAACGAAGAAACAAAGGCCACCTTGTCTGACCCAAATGAAAAATTGAGCAAATGTAGATTTCTTTTGTACAACACAATAGTGGGACCTGGTATATCATTTGACAAGATTGGTCACTTCAAGTGGATGTTTATTGAGGTCAAACCATATGGTGGAGGGTGCCCAGTAAATACATACCAACTTTCCTATCGGATAAGAGACATTTCATCTGATGTTCGAATGTTTGTTCATGGCGATGAAGCTGCTACTGAAATTGACGTACCGGATGCCCACATTATGCAAAGCCACATTACACAAGAGATATGTGATTTTCATAACGAACAAACAAACTATGGAAATACATTGGTGACACAAGACGAGAAAGTGAACCTACGGAGTGTGCCGTCTGTTGACACTATCAGAAGACTACAGGAACTCACGAATGTTGCACAAGTACGCCTAGAGAATGAACCAGACGCATACATTTTCCTCTCCATGCTCCGCACCAAAATGAAGACCATCACTTCCTCTTATGCTGGATTCACTGGTGTTTTCCGCTCCATTGCAGAACGTAATGGTGGCTCGGTTGTCTTCATTCGCGTTGACGGGAAGGAATTGACAGAGACCAAGAAGAACAACATGGGTTCGCATATGGCCATGGTACGGGCATTTGATACGGCGTCCGAAGCAGACGAAATATTCGGTATGGACAATGAATACTTCACAGAGGATGACCGAACCCATATCAGAAAATATGTGGACTTTCGTGTAAAACACACACAAGAGGGATTTGCTGGTATCGCCACTGCCAAACTAATGGGACACGATGCTGCCTATTGGAGTCGTTTCGCTAGGATAAATGAAGGAAGGGTAGCCTCTGTCCATGACATTGATTATGGTGTTATTTTGCGGTCATTAGAGAAGGTCCTTTCCAGTCAAGCCATCACACTTCTCCCCGATATGACACTGTCATCGGAATTTAGGTATGACGCATCCTCGTCCGACAAATTGAATGGGTGGATCCATCTTGCAAATCATATCAGTAACCAATTCGCTTTGAAGGGACGGATACCAACCAAACAGGGTGTTGCATTGAATGACTCGACACGCAAGGTAATCAATCATATCCGCCGTACATTCAAAATGATCGGATTAAATGTTATGCAGACACGAATTAAACGCGAACCCGTTATCTACTTTGAACCCGTTATTTCCCACCTTAGACTGGCATGGATGGGAGTAAATCCTGATACAGGCATAAAAATAGGCAGAGTGGCTGCATTAAAACAACAACTCCCTTTATTGGACGATAAATAAAGCAAGAATATAACCAACGCATGTAACAATCTTCTGTCTGTCCAATTTGGCTTGATCGGAATCACGTCCGGTCGCCTGTATCACATCCATGAGAATATCGTTGTGTTTTTTTACTTCTGTCATGAACCGAGAATTGAAATCATAAATGGCATCTTGGTCAGTGAATTCCTTTGATTCCCATATAAGATTCAATTTATCAACGAAGTGTGCGAAGAGTGGATTCGTTGTGTCCATTAGCTTAATTCCCTGTTGAATGTAGACAAAAGTGACTGGTTGGATGTATTGCTGAAATATTAGAGCATACTCTTTTCCGTATATGGTACGTATCGTATCAACAAAGTGGAGATACCCCCTTTCCATCATTGGTGTAACTAACATGTCTGCCATCTCGGGAAAACAAAGAATGGAATCTATACTACAATTTATATCTATTTATTTTACACCCCATTCTCTATTGGAGATAAGATCTGGGAGTTTATACAATTTAATGAGTTGTCTCAATTGATCCAAGTCATTTTCCCAGAGTGCGAAATTTCCCATTATGAATGGAGCCACTGTATCTGGATCTACCGCACCATACGTTAGTCGTTGCCATGGGGGGTGGTTCTTATGGGCAATGTCCACTGTTATCATATGGTACTTTTTGTTCACACTGGGGTCCATCATCAACTCCATGACTTGTTTTTTGTGTTGGAGAAAATAAAACCATTTCTCGTATAATGCCTCTACTCCCCTAAAATCATCCAATGGGAAGATATAACACAAATCGCAATTCTGGACTACTGCAGGGGACAATCCTTTAATATCTTGCAGTGCAACGATAATAGTTGTTTCGTAATGACGACCATTATAAAACAACTGTTCGAATATAGGACCCCCTCGTAGACCAACACTGGCCATGCAATCCTCAAATACCAACAACAATTTGTCATTTTCTCCTGGATTACCATGGGACTTGGCAATATTACGTGCCTTTTGTCGATCAAGTAATCGCTGTAGTAGATCCAAGTCTAGTCCGTCGATAATGCATGTATTTGGAACATGTGCATTAAATTCACATGATGCTATAGTCTTGGTGAATACAACCACGTCACGAAATAATGGTCGAAGCTGTTGCATCATGGCCAACATGGCTAATGTCTTTCCTGATCTCCGTTTACCGAACAATGCCACTGTATACCCTGGTTGTATCTGATTGAAAGACGAGTAATTAAGGATTACCTCTCCATATGTAGTCGGAATCGCTCTCCATGGTATATACGTGGTGACATCACCTATGGCAGGATCTGGTCGTTGTGTTGGGATCATATCCCATGTGTCTTCTACTTCTGCGAGTTTGCTCATCTCATTGTGGTAAATACCGTATTGTTCATCTTCTTCGTGTGTGGCCTTCCCATATAGGATTTCTTCTATTATATGTGCCATACTGACTTATGCATTTAGAAATGATATCGACTTTGGTGTTTATTAGCCACATAAGGTATTATTACATTGTCTCTGAAAAGAACATTTTGTGATTCTACAAAAAGGAGAAAAAAGAAAGAAAAAATGAGAATGGTGAAAAATACAAATGAGATTACATACGTGAAATGGATAGATGAACGGGGTTTGAACATGAGGTGGCATTGGAGGGGTATTATCTGCGTCTTGTGTTGGGAACTACATTCCAATTTGATTCAAAGTCACTAAGAAATTCCTCAATGTCTTGACCATATTCACAGAAAACTAAATGATAGTCATCACCATCTATGTAAATAGAGACGTGACATTCATCACCAAACCACTCCGTACAATAACTGAATGTTCTATGTGGTTCGAAAAACAAATCTCTGGCAATTGAACGAATGCTCAACCATTCATAATTATTCTCATCCATGTTGAGTGAATAATGACCCAAGTAAATATGAGTGTCTTCGCTTCCCTCACTGGACATAGACGAGTATATAATGATGAGAAATAAAATCCAAGCTACACTTTATAGCCCATAACTCACGAAAGTTTGTACGAAAATTTTGGGAAGAAACCGAGTATAAAGCAAAGCTATGGCACACCCAATTCATTATTCTGTATGGAGAGACTAGCCTGTGATATACTCATCAACCCAGTGACACTACGACGAGCTGCCGAACTTTATTCACACCAGTGCTATTGCATAAAGAATGCGAAAGATGGAAAGCCCATGACCAACCTTGATATAGGAAAATTACATGGTTTATTGATGGCCTATGTGAGAGCTGTTCCCAATTATTACTCCGTCTTTGGAGTAGAACAAAGATATGTCTTTAGGAAAACAGGAACCGATGAACACGAACTGTTAATATATCCATCGAATATGGAATTGTTGACATTGTATACTTCCTACGAATCAGAACTGGGTATGGACTTTACGATAACATTGGAGGAAACCAAAAAACTATTTGGATATTATTGGAAAAGATGAGATAATTGCCTAATAAAGTAAGTAGCTGTCACAATAATGATGTAATAATGATTGCACACAACCTATTGTTGTTATATAAAAATAAATAATTATATAAAAATCATATAAGTGTTTGTGTGCAGCTCTATAAATAGATTCGTCATCTTGTTTGTCAACCCCTCTCATTTGTTTGATCAAACCTTAATATATCAATAACTGTTTGTCGTTATAAGTGACTATATGTGGTCATATATCTTACTCAGGTTATATACCCTCTTGAATAACACCCGAATATGTGCTGAATGAGTGGTTACGGTGGCCTCTTCACCTCAAAAGGAAAAACAACCAAAAGAAAGACCCTTATATAAGGACACCCCCCTCCCCTTATTAGTAATGATTATTATATTAGTACTTTAATTATATATAGTAATTGTTTTTATTTGGTCGTCGGCGTATAGATATTGCCTCATTTAGAAGGGTCGCCATAATGTAAAGACAAAGGGACATCGATAATAATAGATTCGTGCTCTTTAGGATAAATGGGTTCGGCCAAATATAGATCAGTATTTCCAGAGCGATCAAATAAGGCAACATCATCAGATAGTTTCCAAGAACGGCAGGCGGTCGCTCCAGTTAATTGCTTTTTACAATAACGATCGTGGAGATCAATGCGGAGACCGTAAGAACAATCCCATGTTAGGCCACCAAAGTAATAAGATCCGTTGGACGTAGAGACAGTTTCCTTTTCGGTAAAGACATCATTACAAAAGGAGAAAAGGGTAATCAGTTTGAATTGAACAGGCATATCCATATTAGGGTCATGGATCTGATCGGAATCAACATCGTAGAAGATCGTTCCTTGAATATTGGCAGCGGAAACGCAGATGGAGATCGTGAGGAGCAGGAGGAGGTGTGTAACTGTGGCAGGCATCAAGAATAATGATTTGTGTGCGCGAGAGTTTCGTTTTATACTGAATTTGCTCCCAAAGTTTCGTTAAAACTTTTAAAGTTTCTCCCAAAATTTTCGTGAGGCGTTGGGTATAAAAGCAAATGCTGCACACAACATTTCATTATTATCCATCCCGCTCACTATGAACACGTCTCCTGTCTCCAACGCTCCGCTCTACACCATCGTCATCGACGATTCCGATTTCGATTCCGATAATGATCTTGCTCCATCGCCAATTTCCTCGAACTTCCAGATCAATGTTGGTGATTCCGATTCCGATTCCGATTCCCATCAAAGTTTTTCCCCGTCAAATGAACTCCAATTGGACATGTCTCCGATGGATTGCCCCGATACGCCCGATTTCGCCCAAGATCCTCGCAAATCTCCTGTTTCTCCTCCTTTTGGTAATATTCAACAAGATGCTCTCTTTCCTAATGGGGAACTCATCTGCAAAAAAACGTCTTTTATGGTGATGTCTTCTACAAACACAGACAGGACCGCCCAATTATATCCTGCTTTCCGTGAAACTGTTGATGATGAGATGGAATCTTTATTTGTTTGTAAAGAAGAACTTGATATGGTATATGTCCTTCCAGATGCATACGAATATAGAACATTCATTGAAGACATCGGTGGCCGGATTGGTGTTGTTGTATTCGAACTAAATGAGGAAATATTCCAGAAATACCCAGAATTCTCAAAGCTCCATAAAAAGGAAGCAGCATTCCTTAAAAAGAACAAAATTGGTGGTCCTGGTGGAACTGGTCTCGTTTTGGAATCCTCGTCTCTTGTCATCTGTGCTCGCGACACATTGGTCTTCACAATGCTCGTGACACACCAATCAAATGCAAGTGTCCCAAAAAGGTTTTATGTTCTCCCAAATACGGTCAAACCAGACTCCTTTTCTGTTTGTGTTCGAGGAAATATCCTAAAGAAGCAATCTATGTTCGATGTGCTCGAACGGGCAGCAAGAACAGAGGTCTTCCATATTAAAGCAGGCAAATTCCATGAAAATATGAAAAGAAGAAACTAATAAAGACTATTCTCCTTATATATTTTATCATCAAATTATTGTATCATAACGAGTTTATTATTACCAGAATATGACAAAATCCATCATATTCCAGGGTGTGCGTTAGCGTGCGTTTGCTCTCATTTCGTGGTTCGTGCCAACACGCAAACAAATAATGAAATAAAAATAGGTCAGAAATTTCTCCCTGCCAATAAATTTTAAAAGTTTCCCCAAAATTTTCGTGAGGTGCTGGGTATAAAAGCAAATGCTGCACACAACATTTCATTATTATCCAACCCACCAGTTATGAACACGACTCCTGCCTTCTCCGCTACCCCGCTCCTCACATCCGAAGAAAAATCTGCCTTGTTCTTCTCGCTTATTAATGTTGATCTCGCTGTTCTTGATACTTCTGCCATTATTGATCTTGCTGTTGCTTTCAATGCAAGAGAAGCAAATCTTTGTCCTGCTTGTTCTGATATTTCTGATGTTCCTGTTGTTCCTGCTACTATTCCTCTTGCTACAATTTCACAAGAAACTCCTGTTCTGCCTTCAACTCTCCTCATTGAAACTGCTCCTTGTTCTCCTGGTTCTCCCGAACCTTATGTTGGTACCCAAGCCTCTCAATATGTTCCTTTTACTTGGTCTCCATGCAAAGTTCCTTCTTCTTCTTCTGTTATTGCTGCAACTTATCCATACCACACTGTTGTTGATGAAGCTGGTTTTACTTCTCCTGATGAAGAAATGATGTCTGATGATGAAATTGTTACTGATGATGAAATTGTTGATGATGGTGCTGAATACTATCCTCTTGATCATCCTATTTACGATCGCTTTCGTAGCAATGAAGATGGTGATTTTGTTTATTACAAGCTACGAATACCACCTGCAACGAAAGAAATTACAAAGAAAGAAATTACAAAGAAACCAAGAATACCTGCTTTTGATCCAAATGATAATACCGAAATATTGAAAATAGTAAGCCAATTTATTCGCTAACAATAAACAATTAAACAAACCATTTTCTTACTTTATAACTTGCAGACAAGATAGCAATGGCACCAGTATAAGTATCATTGACATTTGTTCCAAGTCGAGCGAAACTAACAATGAGATGATCAGGTGCTCTTGATCCTGTACTTCTCTTGCATATTAAACTCGAGATATCCATCTCAATTTCGAAACTCATTAGTGTATGTTGTCTGTTAGACGGGATCACTATGGCAGTAGAATCTGCATATATTCTTCCTGGTGCAACGGGATTGCCAGGGAGTGTGTATGATATGGTTGATAATGCAATAGTCCCTGCATCAACGTCAAGGATATCTCTGACAAATGCACCTCTCACATCCCATACGACATTCCCAGTTGCATTTGAACTAGGGACCACATTGAACTTGAATATGATTCCCTTGCTTGTATCGGTATTGCTTGGTAGTTGTACAACTGCATTCATTCGGTCAACAGTCGAATCGAGGAATTCGTTTTCCCTTAACCCGACTACACTTCCATCTGCATCTAGGTACAGATTCTGGCTACCAGGGGATGCACCTACATTGACAGAAGAATTTATATTGATTCCAATGCTAGTGGTACTGTCGTCATTGAATAGTTCAACAAACCCATCCGCGTTGATTTCAACACGGCCCGCAGGATGGAGTTTGATTTGTTCTATGACTCCATTCGATACACCTGGTGCTGTGAGGCGAAATCGTACCCAATATTTACTTTGGCCATTGATTGTATCCAATACAGGAGTTTCTGTAAACCTGTATTGAAATGAACCGGTTTCAAGTGCATTGTCTCCTCTGCTATCATATGGACTGTCTGCTTCTGTGCTCATGAGTGTTGTTTCTGTAAACCCTACTCCGTCACTCACTTCGACAACATAATTCGTTCCCTTGATTGCACCAGCACATCCCGTATTGAACGTGATTTTAATGCCATGCAATGGATGCGCACTCCCGATCAATAAACATTGGTCCGTACCGGGTGTCACAAATACACTCTCTACGAGTCCATCAAATCCACTCACTTGGTCGGTGATATCCCTAAAATTGGTCCCAGTGCCAGTGATTGCCTGACAATGGTAGACCTTCATATCGCGCACAAAACTATCGCCTCCACCGAAGCTGCTTTCTGATGGTGAATCAACTGACCCGACTGACAATTCGCCTATGACATGAGAACCAGAATCATTGGGTGCATCAGAATAATAAGACCCCTTCAGGATTCCACCATTGCTCAATTCAATGCGGTCATTGCGAAACCGGCATGCTTGTGTTGTACATAATGCGTTATTTACCGCAATATGATTTGCGGCAGTTGTGCCAATTATTTCGTGTGCGATCATATTCAATGTGGCACCTGATGTTACAAAATTTGCTGTATTGGTAGCATTGATACATCTCCCGGCACTCAAATTGATTACAGCATTGTCTTCTGCGCTGGTACTGATGGCAGTACCAACTGAGTTACAGTTGTCCAAGAACATAGCGGAACCAATGCCAGCAGCATAATATGAGGTATTGAATGAACCACCTAAGTTGCGACAATATACGTCGGTTGCAAATACCTTTCCTCCGTTGATACATTGCACACCATAAACAACAAATGCGCCATTGGAAATTAATGTGAGGCTCTTAGCAACGAGGATTGCACTATCATCAACCGTAATACTCGTCAATGTATCTTCCATAACAATGTTGTTCACCCTAACTGTGCTGCCACTTTGGTCACAAAGTATGGCTGGCAATGCATTAATAATTTTCATTCCATCGAGACTGCTTTCATTTCGCATATCAAATCCAGGAAGAGTCGCATTTGTGAAGTCAATGGTAACGATACTGTTCGAGGAATCACTCAATGTAGTGATCAATACATGGGGTGGAACAACAAGTGGGTTCACAACAACATATTCGCCAGGATATATTTGAATTTCGACTGGTGCAGTTTCGGTTGGAACAAGTGCAACTGCCGCTGCAACTGCGTCTACGAGACTAGTATGGTCTCCACCCGATAATGCCACCGTGATATGGCGCGATGGAGAGACAGAGACATTTGGTACCCAATCGACAACGCCGGCCACTGTGGCGAGCACATCCCCGTCATTTCCTGGTTCAATTTCATTTGGTGTCACTAGCGAGGACAATGTACCAATTTGGACGGCAACTGTGCAGTCCTCAGGAGAATAAAAATGGATAGTGAACCCCCATGATCCAGCGACAGGAACAAATGTATATGAATTGGAACTTCCATTCACACCAAATACGTGTATGTTGCCGGGTCCATACATCAATGTAATACCACTGGCGGTACCATGTGGACACAGCACATTTACACTTCTTCCATACAAATTCTTGTTGTTTTTTACTCCGGCACAGTCAAGTACGACGATTCCATCGGGTATGTCATTTAAAAACAATATATTGTTTTTACCTTCTACTTCTTCGATGCTGTTCCCTGTTGATGTAACGAGTTGATATGTCTGTGGGATTTGCCCATTGATAGGAGCCTGGTCCCTGTCAACATGCAGAAAATTGCCTTGTGGTGCAACCGCATTGTCTGCCAGGCGACTTGTCATCGCACAGGAAAAGAAACAATGATTCACATCGACAAAAACTTGTTATTTATACTTTATTAAAAGGTCGTATTGTTGATTATGTCAAGTCTCTGATTGGACTGTCTTTTTTCAGTTTTTATGCATGGATTTGGGCAAATGGGTCGAGCCGAATCCGCCCATCCATCTGTGACGGTTACGATTGGCATTGGTGTCACTGGCGGTGTCTTCGTGAAACGGCTTCCCATATTTCGCCATGTACTAAGCATCATATTTCCGGCATTGTAAATGCTCCCATATACATTGGGTGCATATGACCCAATTACTGCATATGTATTGGACTGGTTTGTGTTTTCGGGGTTTTGTAGGGTGTGATAAAAATAACCACAGTTGGTGTCTGTCATATTTGGGTAATTCTCGTACCATGAATATGGAGGTGCCGCAGATTGTGGATATGTGCTCATGGGAATGATCGTTGCCTTAGAATTACATCATTGGTACATTGTGCAGGATGTTGTCATTTCTAAGTACGGTAAATAATACCATGTTGGCTGTGGCAAGCGCACTCGCTGTGGGGGGACTCTATATGCAGTTCAGTGACACTGATCGTGGCCCTGCAAGACGGAAAATTGGGTACATTGATGAGTCCGTTGACGTGAGAATGAATCAAAGTGTCGCACACATCCATGACGAAAATACAAGAATGGCACGAATTGACACCAGATATGGCATCAGTCCATTGGAACACGCCATTGATACAAAGGAGATTACAGAAAAGATGAACAAACGTTTTGCTGCAATTAGTATTGATCATCACAAAAAGGGGTCGACGTTAATAACAATTCCGACCTTACACACACAATTACCAACGGCGGCTGTACCACCAGGAGACAATGCATTGAAACGGGCACTCAACAACCACCCAAATGTAATGGTCGATGGGAGTGCATTGAACAGAAGGGCCATCCAAACATCATTCCATGAACCATTTGGTGGGAATCACCCAAATCCATACGAGGGGACAATTTCACGCATCCAACCAATGGTACGGTTTGGAAATCCGTTCGGACCTGGTGGATTGTTGACATTGCCATTGAATCGCCTTGCATACAAACAAGTTGCACGCGACCACCCAAGACTAAAATCAGCATTATCAACTAAACACAAACGATACTAATAAACACGTGCTTCTAAAAACAACACATATTACGCCATGTCCGAAGAAAACAACACCAGTATCGATAAATTTTTATTTGCGGTCGGACTTGGTTCGCCAACCCGCCGAATGGCAGCAATTGGTTCATTCTCGCTAATGTTAACACAAATTGCACGCCCAGGAATCAGTTAAGATGAAGCAGGGAATGAACGTCCTTTTGCTCTGTTCAGCGACGACGAAAACAGCACATATGTCCCTTGGTGGTCAATTCCAGTCACAATGGGTGTACTTGGTGGTTTGTTTATTTAAGATGGATAATAAAGTTCCCCTTTGTACGTCACAGCCTTCACGAAATTTCGCTTCATTACCCTTGCTACACGGGAAACCCACAATTTCTTCATACATGGTTCCTTGTATAACACCTTTTTTATGCCATCTCCCCATAACGCCTTGACATCATTACCCATTGTGTATTCGTATCCAATCCCTCGTGCTTCTTCGGGGTTCTTTCCGTTGGTGAAATAAACAAAGACTCGGATTCTTTCGGTTCGTAGTAGCATACCATAGGACATACATTGGATGAAATAGGACGCCTTTCCATACGGGTTTTTCTTCTTGAAATCCTTGTGGGCACTTTTTATGGTTTTTGCTCTTGCATATTTTGTATCTCTTGCCCAAACAGACGGGCATTTGATTTCCACGGGGATGGGTATATCGGTATAGGGCGTTTCGTGGAGTGCATCAGGAGTTCCCATCATATGCACTGGGATCGGATAATGGCCATCCCAATCAATTTCGTTTGCCACTGGATATACGGATGTCGGGGGGTCACCAGATCCCCACATAAACCCATTGGCATTAAATGCAAACAATGCACGAGAAATTGCTTCTGCTTCATATTGAACACCATGAGCCATTGACACCTGTGTAAATGGATCAAATTCCTTTTTGGGCATAATGATGGTAGGATCTGTGTATTCGATCATACTTTTGTATGAATTATAACCAACACCAAATGCATCGGGGAATTTACTGCAGCTAATAAGGCGATTTGTTCTTCTCATCCATTCCCTCCACGCGACCCATGCATCTCTGTCTCCGTCAGTTCTATGGAAAATATGAACTGGTTGCATGGGATCCCACTTTGAGTCAGCAAGGGTAGCCAGAACGTCATGGGGAATCAGGTCGAATGCAGGTCCTGCCTCGTCTAGGTCTGATGCGAAACGAACCCTTCCTGTCATTTAATGAATCTGCAACTGCCACTTTTTATATATACCAACTTTTCCCGCCATCAATATCATTTTTTGATGTCCGCGAGTGATATAGCACACACCCTCCATTGTGCCAATGAAATATACACAAAAACAATGGCATCAGGCGAACCCTATGAAATTTGCTCGGAAGGAATTTTCACTGGACTTGAGTTTGTGTCATACCTAGATAAATTTATGGCCTCCAACGGAGGGGAAGTAATCCCGGACCATGTGATCGAGACATACATACGATATTTTAGTTTGTTCCCCATTGTACAACGGGCATATTATTCTTGTGCTGCAGTAGACCAGTATCTGATTAAAGAAGGGTATTCTCTTTACCCACCCACTAAAAATGCACGCGATGGACAATAATAAACATATTTTACTTTCCCTGTGTGCATGGAAGAAGAAGACAACCCCCCACTCCCCCAGAAACACCATACATTGACATTGCGTCGATTCAATATGTGTGCCTTATTTACCCGCTTTTGAATGTCTGTTGTTATTTCATTGCTTATTTTGGGTATATGTACCTTCTTCTTGATAGTGTATTACGGAGAAGAAGATGGCGCTTTTCCATGGATCCCCATTCAATTCATGACGTTTGTTGTAGGAATGTGGATCGACAAACCGAAATTTATTACAAGAGATGATGCCCGCATTCCTACACCTCCTGATCCAAATGAACCTAAAACACATTTGAACGGAGATTCCAGCCCTCTTTATGAGTATGGGCCATGACTTCACTAATGGGTGGAGTTTTCCTTCCTGTCTGGAACCTAAAATAAATCGAATCGAATTCAATGGGTGTCCCTAATTTATCAGTTACCTCTATCTCCATCTTGAGCGTAGACACGTCTCTATTTGCGGTATTAATATATACATGGATGGGGGTCTTCAATTCACGGTGCCAGTATTCATTCCCTGTGTTCTCCGGGAAGAAGACAAGGGGACCGTCTAGATGTCCATTTTCACCAGTGCGGCTATTGAACGTACACTTAATATGAATCGGTTCATCAAATGGCGTAATAGATGGCGGCATGATCATTCCAACTTCTTTTATGGAAATGAATCGGATGTAATTATTTCCTGGAAGTCGATATGGGAATTTAGTGAGGCCTGCTTCCCCTGATTTGGAGAAAGTAAAATCCCTTGTGGCAGACGACATGTCAAGTAAATAATGACAAGGATTCTAATATGCGTGTGGTATTTATATGTTATCCATTTTAATAACAGGGCTTGCAGTGACGGCACTGAGTAATAGTCGAAATACAGTCGGCTCACGTTTGAACAAACAAACCGAAGGCAATGCATTCAATGTAACGCGGTTGTTTTCACAAAGAGGAAGAATGTTGCGATCAGTGCATGATCCATCAAAGGAGGGTTATCCATACCCACGCATGAACTATAAAGTGAATCGTAATTTGAACATCATTCCCGACTTGGATGCAGTACAAGGAGGCCCACCACGTGTACTTTCGCAATTTAAGCGACAACAGAAACACATCCTATTTGACAAACTCAGCGTAGAGGAACATCCCATGTTGCAACAACATATTCACATGGGAAATTCAAATGCACTTGGTCCAAATACATATAACGTACCATTGGATCGACTAAAAAATGCGACAATCTAGTATTTATTGCATGCCATAATTAATCCATTCATCAACAAGTTCATTTGTCATTCCATCCGTAGGTATTGCACCCCTATTTGATCCCTTTAACAGGAACTCTATCTTTTCGAATAAATCTGTCATACTCTTGGTCATTTTGTTGCTCACACATTCGGCAATTTGTTCGATCTCTTCATTGGTTCGCCTTATATCAGTAGTACATTGTCTTTTCGCAGGGGGTTCACTTCCATAAGAGGATTTGGTTGTGTCTGAGTATGGGATTGGTACAACGGGAATGTCTCCCCAATAAAAGGTCCCTTTACATTCACGCACTGGACATACCCAAAAGGGTCTACCATGGTTGGGGCCGTCTTTTGTTACAGTAAATCGTTTGAGTGGCATGCCATCTGTTTTGCAACAAGCATCCCCTTCTTCTAGTATTTTTGGTGGGGCCATTGTTAATTTGTTGTTGATAATTGGTGTATTTAGGTTTGCTATGGCGTCAGCTATGTTGTGATCTTCCTTGGTATAGGAAAATAATAACAAACTGTCATCTGCTTTTATGGTTTTAAGCATTTCAATTTTGTTTTGATAATGGGATGACCGTTTGACTGCTTTTACCGCGCTTTTTGCACTGTATGCTGTAACGGTCACTAACCGTTTGTAGTACGGGCACATCATGACAATTGCCATGGTTACAATATGCTGTAACATTTTCATGTTCGTCTGAAACTGTGACTCTATTATGAGTGTGTCGATCATAATGACATGCGGACAATCAATAAACAATTGATCTATCCAATCTCGTACCAATCGGACAGTCATTGCTGGTTTCATGAACCCTTTCACACCCTGTGTTATATCGTACACACCAGTGAATTCACATATATCTGGTATAACAACAGCGACTCCCATTCCTTTGAATGACTGATCAATGGATATCACCCCACGGGATACGACCATTATAATGCATTTATTCTCGTTTTGTTGTGTTATATACTGGTGGCATGTATGGGGATTCATTGTTGTGTTCATTTGGGGAAGGTTGGGAAATGACAAAACAGGTAGATTGGTTGGCGTCAAATGGCATGTTCGGATGACAGAGGCGGGAATTAATTACAAAACATGAAACTTCTATTTCTACTTGTATATGTTCCTATTACACTTATATTTGGCTCTGATAGCATCGAAGGTGTTATCAGAGGTGGGACACTACAGCGACCAAGAGAGGTACGAGCTATACACTGACATCATAAATGAATTCGACCGATGCACTGGCCTTGGTTTATGGATCAATATCACTGCATTTGACCAACCACTGACTCAAATTTGTTATCTCGATGAACATGACCGATTGAACTTCAATTATGGGGTGTTAAGTGTTGTCGTAGGAGACCATGTAAAGGATGTATCTGACAGGAAACAATTTTTATTGTTTGGGACTGAATAAATTGTTTTCTCTTCTTCTCTGTGTTGCTATTGGGACCGGGCGTGGTAAATCACATACACTTGAGTCAATACCTTCTGTCTTTTCGATTCCATATGGAGCAGAAACAACCCTTTTCTTTTTTTCCTTTGGTTCATTTTCTCGTTGTGGTGTCTCTGGAAATGAAGAAAAGATGGATTCAATTGTGCCATCTATTCGAACAGGAGTGATACCATGTGGTGGAACGAAATCCAGATCACATAGTATCGATGCAGCTTCATTGTCCGTTATTGGAGGAGGTCCGGCATTGAATGGGGCGGTAATGCGATATGCAACGGTATATGGGGAACTCGGATCATTTCTGACTGTATTCGCTCTTCGTAATGGCCTGCGCACAATGTGAGTGGTTTTGTTGCGGATATGAATGTTGAGAGGGGTAATGGGATCCACTGGAAGGGGTTGTGACACCTTGGAGAATTTGACCTTCCCATGAGCATGGGCATTGATGGTGAAAATTGGTGTTACGGGAAGAGGCCGTGCGGGGATGGCGTGTGGGTATGGCATGGTATAATGAAAAATGATTTTTTCTTGTCATTATATGTCACATTGGAATTTTTCGGGGAAAATTTTCAGATTCGCAGTTTGGTCGATCATATTTCGTGTCATTTTATTTTTGTGGTTTATGACATGTCACGATTCTAACAATAGAAATCAATCTTCGTATGCCATGGCAATCACTAAAAGGGGGTTCAAAGATAGAAGAGGACAGCATACAAAAAGAAGAAAACGACACAATAGATCATACATACCAGTCGACAAACCAAAAGCAGTGTGCAGGGAATGTGGCGCTGGTTCTTCTGTTCATGTTACTGATTGGAATGCTGGTACCGTCATATGTACCGATTGTGGACTTGTTCTTGAGTCTGGCATTATTTCCACTATCACTTCTTATGCTCGTGTTAGTGAAATATCTCCTGCGTCTAAGTCTCTGCCTTATCGACGTATCAATTACTTCTCTGAACGCCTGCGTGCTTTTTGTGCTAAAGGCCCTCCCGTACCGGATGATGAGATTGATTTTGTTTACGGGATTATACGTGAAATGCAGACTTACTATCCTATTAGCTGGGCTGACACGAACCTCACCAAAATCCACTTCGCCGAGATTTTCAGGACTCTGAAATGCATCGTGAAAGATGAACATATCAAATACGACAATATGCTGGAAAGATGGAACCAATTCCGAGTTGGATATATAGGGAACGCTGCCATTCCCAATCCTATATTCGTTGGCCAACTACGCCGTCTATTTATCCCCGTTGCTGAAACATTTCGTGTTATGAATGACTCTGTGTTCCAACACGGGAAAGAAAAGAGCCTTCCGAATTACGACATTATCAGTCTATTGCTTATGTACAACCTACATGAAGAATATGTGAAAGAATGGGGATGGTATTTCTTATCAAAGGAATTTTTATTGAAAACACCCGCAACAGTAGCGACATACGAACGAGCCCGCAATCTATTCAAGGACACAAATCATCGAATGAAAACAAACACACTACATGGGACAGAAATACCATATGACATCATAAGCAAATGGAAATTCCATGGATTTGTCCTCACAGTGCCTTCGATGGACACCATTATTGATCTATGCATGAAAGATAAACATGGTGATGGCAAGAGAATGAAGGAGGCATGTATTGATATATACACGAAATAAAAAATGTTTATTTTCTGAAAATCCATATTGCCGTAATCACTAACATTAATGCAAGAAGCCCACTCCCCATAACAGGGGACCATGCGCCATATGAATCAATTTTTGCCATAGAATAGGTAGGTGTCGTCGGTTCGACTACTTGTTTCTTGACGGGGTATTTATATGCACCCGAAGATTTCCTCGTATTTGCGCCAAATACAGAAGCAGCCGGTGAGAGACGCAAACCAGTAGGCACAGTACGCACAGAAGAAATAGCAAGATTGCCAATGTCCGTGTATATAGGATGTGTCGGACTATGTTGACTCCCTCCTGCAGCATCACGCTCAGCAATAAGTCGGGTTGTCGCACGCCCGGTTGGCGAAGACCGTGTTGCCATAGTGGGTCTCTTGTACATGATACACAGATTAAATGCATGGTTTAGAATTATGTTTATTCATTCA
>JAULBV010197824.1:0-18911 GCA_032358295.1 Pterothamnion heteromorphum | reverse complement strand
GTTGCAACATCCTCAGTTGCCGGAACTGGCTGTTTAATCACTTTCCATAGAGTACGACACATGGAGTGATACATTCTTGATTCATAACTCTGGTCCATAACTACTCCCGAATTTTGATGGATTCAAAAGCTGCTAGTTTCATATCTAGATCATGTTCAGCTTCGTAAACTCCGTCACCAACCGAACTTCTTAGATGCTGAGCCGCTCGTACGATCGCCGACATGGCAGAAAAGACATTACGAGATGTCGCAACGAACTGAGAAGTCGCTTCAGCCTCTTGCATCTTTGTATCAGAATAACGGGTCTGCAAAATAGCATTCTTTCTGTCAGTTCCAATGTAAGAAACCAGAGTGCCGCTAAAATTATACGGCTGACTAGCTTCCCACGGAGCGGAAGTAGCCAAAGCATTCATTTCTTCCAGTATCTCCAGATTCGTCTTTTTGTCACTTGCGCCCACTTACAGCCTCTTTCGTTAAGAAACCATCTGCATGAATTCGCTTTCGCTCAACATCTTAACGTCCAACTTTCGAGCCTTCTTCGCCTTTGAAGAATCTGATGATGGATCATCGATAACTAAATACGACAAAGTCTTATTTACGTCATCTGAATTGACGCCACCGTTCTGATCTACCAGATCCTGCAATTCCTTGCGAGGCTTACTCATTTTGCCCGTAAAACAGAATGAAGCACCATTCAGTTTACTTCCGCCAGCGGCAGACGCATGAATCGTAGGCTTCCTGCCTTCATACTTGACATTCATGAATCCAGCCAATTCCTTAACCAATGGCCATGCTTCTTTCAACTCGTCCATGATTCGCTGAGCCTTGGTCTCCTGATACCCTTCGAATGTCATGAGCTGCGCAGCCGTCAACTGCTCCCATTGTTCAAGCGAAACCACACCTTCCTTGACAATCTTAGAAGCTTGACGACGACCAAGAAGATCAATAGAAAGAGAACCTACCAGATCCGAGAAGTTCACTTCCATCGATTTCTTGATCTCTTCCAGAATCTTGTCTGCCATTCCTTCACCAAGACCAGCCTTAACCATGCTGTCTCTTGTCAAGAAATACAGATCCGGAACCCTCTTTACCGTCTTTGTGGAAATGAGTTTTCCAAGATTGCTGTCACCTAAGTACTTGATCTCTCGCTTACTGATCCAGCCCTTGATTCTCTTGGACTGAGTACCTGCACAATTGCGAGGATCGCAGCAGCGAAGAAATGGACCATCAAGAGCGACAGGTCCACCGCAGCCAGGGCAATCTGCACGAGTAATCTTGACTCGATTAACACCCTGCTTAATGACCTTTTCGATGTAAGGAATTACATCTCCACGGCGAAGAACACTAACTGTGTCTCCGATGCAGATTCCCTTACGATCAATCTCTGCCATGTTGTGCAAAGTAATATTCGTAATCGTTACGCCACCAACATGAACCGGCTCAATGACTGCAACTGGAGTAATTGTACCTCTTGTTCCAACATCCCAGGTAACGGCCTCAATGGTGCTAATTCCTCCCATTGGAGGGAATTTCCATGCACGAGCAGCTTTAGGACGATTGCTGCTATCTCCTAGTTGCGCATAAATAATTTCATCATTCAGGTGAGTAACCATTCCATCAATTTCGTACGGAAAGGCAGACCTGTTCAAATTCTGAGTCTCAACAACATCGTGAACTTTGTCAGCATCTACCAAATCGGTAAGCGCTACAAAGAATCCATTCGTCTGCAACCAGTTCATTTTGGATTGACGAGTATTCCAAGTTCTCTCTGAAGAGTGAATATTGAAGCACATACAATGAAGGTACTTGGCTCGACTGGTATCGGTACGACGAACAGTACCGTTACTGCTGTTGCGAGGATTCTTGTCACCTTCCGGCTCAAAGTACTTCTTCCAGTCAGCAACAGGTATAATTGCTTCACAGCGAACAAAGAAATTATTCAAACCTGAGACTGTCTTAGGAAGACCCTGCGCATGCTTGATTGAGTGGGTGACGTCTTCTCCGACGAAACCATCTCCACGAGTAACGGCCTTGAAGAACTTTCCGTTACGATATTCAACTTCAATACTGGAGCCGTCATATTTGCGCTGAACAGCGATTTGAGGGTTAAGTCCAGCCAGGTGCGCAATACTTTTCAGGAAGGTTACGAATTCTTGCGGATTATTGACTTTCTCAAGAGAACCCATCGGCATTGACAGTTTCGCAGGAGTAAGTTCGCTATCGTCAGATGGAGGCGAGCCGATTTCTTTCAGAAACGGGTCTGTTGGATTGATTTTCTGAAGCTCATCTCGGAGCTGGTCAAAAGCCGAATCATCCATAAGTGGCGTATCGCCGTTGTAATACGCTTCGCTGGCTTCTCGAAGAATCTTGACAATTTCCTCTGCTCTTGACGACATTCGCATGCTCCGATAGGTATCTGTTAGCAGTCCACTTAGAACTGTTCACTATAGCCTATCGGTTGACTCACCTGTCAGTGACTTTCTTTCACTTCTTTGACTGTTGGTCATTGATGAGGCCCAAAGAGGTTTTGTTTCCCTTTGATCCTTTAAGTCCTTTTGTCATAAGGGCTTCCCAGTCTATTCCTTGAGGCAGGCTTTTTCCATTGCGGCGGATATTAGCCTTTGAGCGAGGATCGATACCGAAATCATCCTGCCATTCCATATTGCTGTTTTTGGTCTCTTTCATAAGCATTTCCTTGTTGTATGATAATTTTTACCTGGTTAGCCACATCTACAGGAGATTGCAATAATGTTTCTTGGGTTACTGCAACTCTTTGAGATCCTTTCATTTGTCCATTTTCAGATACCAGAATATCTATCTGTCCAATATTCATATCAAGTCTTACCTGTAATGAATAAGTTGGAAGAGTAGGATCAGGAGTCGATTCAAACATAACTCTGGTTCTGTTATTTCTATCGGAAGCGTGCCCTCGGAGTCTAAACTTGATTCTTCCAAAATCTGCTAATGAAAAAGTTCTCTCCAAGCGATAAGTCCAGTCATCTTGGGGAGAAACTTGTTGATTTTGCGATTTTTTATACCAGCTACTCATGTATTCCTCTATCGGATATCGTTCCATCTGTTCTTTACATAAAAATGGAGCAAATCCTTTAGGAATATGTTTGGAGCGGTTATTTAAAGGCGCACTTTTTCATTGTACGGCAGGAGTTTAAAGGGTTTAGTATTGATATGGGAGGGTTATTGCCCTGCTGCGCTTCGCTTGCAGTGCCCATTCGGAGGCGAAGCGCTCCGAATGCGAGAATCTTTATCAAGATTCTCTAATACAGGGGAATTAATAAGCGTATGGGCTTCGCCCATAATGAATAAACGCTCCCGCTTTTGATGACGCAGGCTTGCCCCTGCTACTCTCATTACAACGAGAGGACAATGAGATAACTCATCGCCGACCTGCGGAGCGCTTCCGAGTTCAGGTCTGTTGAACGACAGCCGTTAGTATTATGGCGACGGCACGCTGTAGCGCCATTATTTTGATGTAATGTTCTTTTGTTCGTAACGGTCTGAATGTCTATAACGTTCGATCTGTTCTTAACGCTCTAATGTTCGTAACGTTCATGTTTCTTGGCGAATGCGCCTCGAACACTACATCCATCGTCAGTGCGCACTGTAATCAGTAGCCGTCCACGACATTTTTTCTGAGCATTTAATTCAGTGTAGGGTAATATCTATGTCACCAGAAGCAAATTGTACATTATCCCCACTCGATACTAACTTAGAAGCTGCAAGAGATCCGAACGCAATCATATTTCCACCGGATATAGAATCAAAAATACAAACGTGAGAAATGGTTCCCCAGGATCCAGATGCTTGAGGGAATTTCAAAGTACCAACATTTGAAGTTGCTCCACCGGAAGATGTAGCCCAAGAATTACATACAATTCTTGCATATCCATTTCCTGACGGCTCTTGTAATGACAATCCATCTTCGCCAGGACTTCTTAAGCTAAGACCAATATAGATATTTGCAGGCACGGCAAATGTATTCTTCTTGAACGTATGGTCTAGTACTTTGTTTTGCAAATATGTAGTGAATGGCATTTAACTCTCCGTAAGTAACTATATCGACAGATGTGTCTTTATTCTTTATCTATCATTCCGTAGATCTCGGAATCTGATTTTTGCTCGACAATGCTGCTCTTATGTATCCCGTTTCCGTAGACATAACCTATAAGTCTTGGATTTACAATAGACTGAACTATAAGCATGTCTTGATTGCAGAACTCTCCATTTAAGTGCTTCTGTACAGTAATGCAAAAAGGGTCTTCTTCAGTATTGAAAATCTCGTAAATACAGCATGGGGTATTCTCTCCGTACTGATTCATATGAGATATTTTTACGCAGCCTATAGCTAGATTGTCGAGAAAAAATTCTCCTGGCAGATATGCTTTTCGCATTGTTTCGCTACTTATTTGCAGTAGTCTAATGTTTATGTTGAATTTTTCTATGAAATAGTCTTCGTAATAATCATCAGAAGATTTTTTTCCGCAATAAAAAGCAGAATCTTTCCATAGTAAAATTTCTTCAATCTTTGATTTCTTCAATCAATACTCCTATTGAAACTTTGAAGTTTGATGCAAATATTTTCTTAACTACATGAACTTTCATCTTTATAATGCCAGTCTTCTTCAAAAAAGAGTACACCAGATTTTTTATCATCTCTTCTGATTCGGTATTGTTGTAGGCACTACACTCTATTGATGACAATGGCACTTCCTCATTGAAATCTCTATCCGAATCTTTCTCGTATATCTTATTTCCTTCAGAATTGGTAGTAGCAAAGCATCCTGATGAATTCTCTAGTCTTAGCTTTTTAGTTTGAAACCCGTCATAGTCTATTCTTATCATGCAATAAGAATCTATTCCATAGACTCCTATTCCTGTCGCAGCCGTCATCCATTCAATTATGTCTGATTGATTTTGTGTCATAATGAAATTATGGGCAAATTTCAACAATTCCATATCTATTCCCTACGGTATTGTCAGAGGTAGAAAAGTTCTTGCCCAGCCCTCCAAGTATGATTGCTATTTGCTTACATAGTACTGAAACACCCTTTTGAGTAATTCCTCCGATAGTAATAAAGTCTATAGACTTCTCTTTGCCGGAAAAATGAATTGTAAACTCTTTGTTCTCTATGGAAGAATAGTGTATTCGTATGTCGTTTTCTTCAAAAAAAGATTGCCAATCTTTCATCTTTTGGAATTCGTAATTAGAAAAATCTAGATCTCCGCCATTATTAGATCTGATGTTAAATCCCATAACCAGTAGCATCATCGTTATTCTCTTGCATATGTGCTCTGCCGATATTTTGTTGGATTCGGTAATTGAGGCAAGAACAATACAAGAGGTATCTCTTTTTAGTTTCAAAAACCATATCTTGCCGGTCTTGAATGGGTCTGGTTCAAGCGAAGCGGCGTATGTATGCTTTTTATCCAAGAACGATTGAATTCTTTCAATGGCAGCATCTATTCTTTCTTGGACAGATTTTTTAATCTCTTCTAAGTGATCTGTGTCATCTGAATCTTCCATTTATCATTCCTTTAAGCTGATTCCTTTTATCTTGGCTACATCGACCAGGCAATCATTGCCGTACTTTTGTCCCACAAATGAGGGTATATTTATGCCAAGCGAAGGCTTGCACATACCTATCAGTATTGGACTATGACTGGTAGCTATGAACTGCTTAGTTGGGAAACAGTCAATTAACTTCATAATCATGGGTGCATGTCTTTCCATGTACGCATGCATCTCTATGTTATCTATTAAGACTATATCGCTTTTATCCATGAGTCCAGGATCACATAAGCTTCTCAGTAGCGTTGCGATCTTTCTTTCTCCGTCACTCATGGACTTGAAGTGAACCTTTTCCGAGCCCTTATCTATGATGAAGTCCTGGTAGAAACCTACTTTTTCTCCAGTAGCCGTGCCATCAAAAAACTGCTGATGGGTCTCCTTCCTGCCATCCCAACCCTTTTCGAAGGTCTCTACCTTCTTGCCAAGCGAAACATCATAACCATATATTGTTTCTGCCATTTCCAAAAATAGATCAGATCTTTCTGCGGGGATCTGGAACTTTTTCATATTCATAGGATTATCAGCATCTATCCAGGCGATGTTTCTGAAGCTATCTAGTTCGTTTACTTCCACGCCTTTACTGGTAACTATGACAGCCTTGTCTCCATCGTCTGTTTCGAAAACTCCTTCTATTCGCATTTCTTCTTCGTACTTAGCAAAGTGAGGTAAAGTTGGATCGTAATCAGGATGATATGTCATTTTTCTGAATATAAGGTCATTTTCTCTTCCCATAAATTGCCGAGATTGACCTAGCATTTCTATAGCCCTAAGTGCTGTAGATTTGCCGCATCCATTGGGGCCAAATAGCAGACAAACGGGCTTGTAAGTATTATCAGAACGGTTAAATTCGAAATGTGCCTTGCGATAGCCTGCGTAGTTTGTGAGCGTAAGACTCTTGATTTTTAACATTGAACATGCTCCTCCAAGGAGAGTATCGGCAATTTGTCGAAATACAGGTATGAACTGGTATGGCCTATATAGACAATCCGTAACCGATGCAACCATGCCGTATTTTGCGGAATTTGCAGACATGGGTAATTACGTACCTGATCAACAGGTAACGGGAGATTGGCTGCAACAAAGGTTCCATGCCTCTGTTGTTTCAGATATTGGCTGCGGAGATAACGGCTGTGCTTATTTGCTTTCAAACGGAAACGTATTGAAGATAACTACCAACGATCAAGAAGGTCGCCAGGCAATGTGGTTATCTGCTAACTCTAATCCGTTCATAGCTGACATTTACGATGTACATAAGGAAGGAGACCTGTGGTACATTGTAATGGAGAAGGTAGATAAGTCGTCTCCTCAACTTGCACAGGCTGTGCAGGATGCTTCGGATTACCTTGGGGACAGGGGTATATTCAGCGCGAAAAATGCGCCTCAGGCTTTAATTAGGTGGCCAGGAATGACAGGTCCTTACGGCAGGCAAATCATGGCCTACGTATCTTATCTGGCGGCTGCGCCAAATTCTCCGTTCGATTTCTTAGACTCAGATAATGTTGGCGAAAAGAACGGAAGTATCAAGTTCTTTGATATTACCTGAAGTTTAAGATAAAGGTTCCCAGAGTTTTCGCATATGTTCCCACCTTGGCTTAAGGAATTCAATAACCTTTTGCTCATCATCGGCGCAGACACGAATTATGCTAGATCTAAATAATCCCTTACGCTGCCCCATCCAAAAAATCTTTAAATCGCCTGTCATCTCGAATGGCTTTTCGAGCGGATTAATTTTGTCGTCATCAAGATTCCAGTCCCATCGAAATAAGAGATTGTAATCAAAGTCGCCATCATTTTCTTCTTTGAAGAAAGTATCAAAACTGTCCCATTTTTGATAGCAGTCATTACTAAAATAGTTGGTGTCTGAACAGTAGTATGGGTGATCTATTTCCCAAAGATGTTTAGAAATTGTGGTCATGCAGTTCTTTCGTGATTATCTGTTCTCTATTGCGATTAAACGTTGCTATTTAGGTCTTCTGCAAGTTCAGGCTCCGTGACAACTAAGTCTCTGATATTTTCAGCATCAGAATTTACTTTCGCGAAAAAGCGATACCCCACATGCAATTGACTTTGCATTTCTTTTGGAAAGAAACTCATATCAAGTCGGGTTGCCTTAGAATAGCTCCATTCGGGTATTGCAACCCAAACAGAGTCATTCTCGTCAATGGCTATTACTCGAACGAGGCATTGCCAAAATTTACCTGATCTTTCGGAGATCCAGGAATTTGGCACGTTTTTAGCCTCAACCTCCAATCTCTTCAATCGATCATTTCGTTCTGCATTGGTTTCATGAACGTTGTCTCCGGTATGATCTCCGTAGAGCCAACGATGAGTATCAAAACAGAAATTGCCAGGTTCACGAATCTTGAAAATTGTGATTTCTGGAGGCAACTTATGAAAGAACTCATCCGTATCATCGAAATAAACAGTGATCCCCTGAGAGAGGATATAGTCATGCTTATCGCTGGTTATTTCAATATGCGTCCACTTTACGCCATACTTTAATAGTTCGCTTTCGACCATCTTTCGCATTACATCACCAGGTTCTCTGGCGGTAATGATGTGAATTTCATTTCCTGCGGCAATAGCAGCGCAAGAAAGCAGAGCAAAAAATGCTGGAGCATCTGAAATCGTATTGTCAAGATCAAAGCCAAATTTCATGATGCCTCTTCCTTAGACTGATGCGATGCCCGCATTGCGGCAATTTTCTGAACATCATCCATGGTATATATTGGCAATTCTTTGATATGCCCTAAATATCCGTATGGACCTGTAGAGATGATCTTGGTGACATCATCACCTTCATTGCATTCAAAAATACACGGTCTACCACCTAAGTTTATCCAGTATGCCTTTGCAGCATCTATACTTTCGCAAACTGCAAACACTCTAAAATGTTCGTCAAAAATCAAAAACGCCATGCTGCAAGGTTTGGACTCTGAACTTTTCAGCTCATTACTCATTGTCACGCGCAGAATCCCTTAACGTCAGTGAATATCTCGATCCAATGGCTGGTCATTCAAATAGCGAGGCTTGGATGGATTGAAGACGATTTCTCCATTTTGACCCTTCTCGATCATAGTCCAAGCACCGGGAAGTTGAGCAACTTTTTCAAAGCCAGCACCTACCAGTATGGATTCCATTAGGTCTCTGGCCGCATCATGGAGGGAATGTATAATGACAGGCGTTTTCTTGTGCCTTCCATCCTGAGCCATCCAGAGAGCCACAAAACGACCATCTTCGGCATCATCCAGAAGTATTCCTTCGCTCTCCGTATCAAGATCGTGATCCAACATAATCAGGTCAAATGGTTCTTGAGCATTAGCAGCTTTTTCTAGCGCAGCGATAGCTTCCTTCGCACTGAACACCGGAACAACAACGAGACCAATGCTGTTGCGTCGCATTCTGCGATGCCTGCCATGATCGTTATCTAGAAATAATATCGCCATTACTTTCTCTCTGCATAACAGTTTTTAACTGTCCAATTTGATTTAGTAAAATCACTCAGTTTGTCATGAATGACCCTAAAGAAGAGTTTGTCAATTTCTTCCTTATTTACAGACTCTCGAAGCGTAGTTTTTTCTTCTTCAGAAGCAAATTCTGCGATTCGTTCATCTCTTATTTTTGACAGGTCTTCGAAAGGAACTTCTCCATTACGAATAGACCTGAGGAGATCTGCATTGGGGCGAGGGAAAGTGATCGTATGATTCTTGAGCAGTTCTATTCCCTGCTCAAGCAAACGAATAGTGTGATATGCGTTTTTGACGCTATACCCAAATTCAGCATGACTCTCTTTCCTCTTAGCGCCAACCACGCTTGGCCTATGAGAAATCTCTCCAGTTTCCTTGTTCTTGGAAAGAAGCTGAGCCTTCAGCCATTCTCCGGAAGCAAATCCTCGAATAGCATTAGTCAAATTCTTGCTTACAAAGAGATGCTTGTAGTTAAGAACTTCGTCTCCGGTAACTGTAAGAACTTCGTATGATTTTTCCGGCGCAAACAAAATTTCAACCGTATTCGGAGATCCCTTTTCCAAGAGTTCAAAGAACTTAGCAACTCCCCAAATGACAACATCAGACTCTTTGTCTTCGTATTGTTCGAAGGATTTTCTACGAAGAAGATATTCCGCTGGCTCGATAACGAACCCTCGGTAATCAACGTCTGATGTTGGGATGGCGCAACCATAGAGATGTGATCCGCTACGGACCAGCATCTCAGGATTGCTCCAAATTCCATCTCTTTTAAGCGGTATCATGTTGTTTCTCTCGTATGTCATGGAGTCTATATCGACAGTGGAGGCTTAGGCTCTGTACTGGATCGTAGATGGAGAGTCAAATGGAATGGGCTTCCCTTTGGGATCAACCGAAACCATGGTAATAGAAGCCGAACAAACATGCTCTTGGCTGTTTGTGTCGTACCTGTCAACTTCAACCTCTACGCCTATCTGAACGCTCTTTGTGCCAGTCTTTATAGTCTTGGCGTACAAAGAAACCGTATCTCCAACTCGTACCGGCTTCAGAAAGTCAACCTTATCCATGGACGCAGTTACCCAGCGATGCATTCCGTGCTTTCTTGCTTCCACGAAAGCGGCCTGGTCAATCATGCACATGATTATGCCGCCAAAAATCGTACCTACAGGGTTGGCATCTTTAGGCATGGCGATAACTCTAAGCGCCAAGTTACCCTTTGAAGACTCTTCTACTTGCGGGACAGTAATTTCTTTGACAGACGTAACGTTTTTGACTTCCACGGTTACTTTCTTTATATCTTCAGAGTGAAAACATTGACTGCAAAAAACAAAAGATCCCTTATCTGTATCAAAAGGACCATCTTGATATCTGCCTCTAAAGCAATGATCGCACTGCTCTCCTGCTTTTGGCATCTTTCTTCATCCTATGTTAAAAACACTTCACCGGCATTGCCGCTTTAAGAAGCATGTCATATTTTCTTTTTATCGTCAAAAACTCATATATCCTCTTTGTTGATTAGGATATGCGGCATTTTTGCCTCTTGAGTATATTTTTGGCGCAAAATTAAAACACATCATAATATCTTTTCAAAGGTACAGCCGGACGCTGCAATGAATATCTGCATATAGAAATCATTGCGACTTTTACAGGAGATGGAATTCTATATGAACACTCTTAGATTGCTCTATTCTCTGTTGTTTCAAGACAAAAGCTTTGGATGCCTATGGATATGCCATGGACACCAGGAAGTTAAAATACACACCCACTTTACTCCAGGAGAAGTATTTATCAATACTGGAGAATCCTGCCCGCATCACGGTTGCGGTTCTGTTAGAGATGGTTTTGATGTTAGAATCATAGAAAACGGATTTGTTATTGTTTGCGACGTAAAGAGTCACAGAAGGAAAATAACCTGGGTTGCCCTCGAATACAAAAGAATGTAAGAGGAAAACATGAAGTCAACTGTTCAAGTAATCGGCTGGTATAATAAAAGAAATACCGGAGATGAAGCTTATAAATTGGCTTTTCCGGCGATCTTTAACCATGACTTTATATTCTCAGATATACCAAAACCAGATCACGCCTCTTATATTCTTGGGGGCGGAGATATCTTGTCTTCTTCATTTCTTAACTCTATAAGCAAAGTCCATGGCAAAAAGACAATCGCCTCCACAGCCTTCCCTGAGAATATAGACAAAACGCTCTTGTCCCAATTCGAAACCGTCATAGTTAGAGATGAACAAAGTTTAATCAATGCACAAAAAATAGGCGTAAACGCCATATTGGCTCCAGATTTTGCCTTTGCGCTGCAAGGAGATCCTTTCTCCGGTCGTCGTCTCATTAAAGACATATTCAAAGAGGCATCTTCTGATTTGTACGAAAAAACCGTAGGAGTTGTAGTTAATGCCCATCTTCTTCCTACTCACGGAGGACAGTCATCTGACAGTGCTAGATTTGATAACTTCTGTTACGATATGGCTTCGGCTCTAGATCAAACAAATGCAAGTATCATTTTCCTGCCTTTTGGTAAATCCATGCCATGGGACGACAGAGTATCAAATTCAATCATAGCTTCTAGAACTAAGTATCACAAGAAAAATGTTTGCGTATACAAAGATCTGTCTGTACAAGAAAATCTTGATATCATATCCGCAGTAGACTGCCTGATATCAACCAGACTTCATTCAACCATATTTGCAATCTCTAATTCTGTTCCGTTCGTAGACATAACTCACAATCATAAGAATAGCAACTTGTTAAGAACGCTTAATCTTGAAGATTATTCTCTTTCGTATAGGAAAAGCAATACAGAAGACATTAAGGAATGTATATATAATAGACTAATTTCGCAAAAAGAAATACGCCAAAAGTTACTTATTGTATCTGAACAACAAAGAGATGCTCTTAAGGGAATTGTTACAAATGTATGTCTTGTTTGACAAAAATTTGATCGCAAGAGCTGTCTCTGATTCTTTTGTCTCTGTTGAAGGATTAACTTCTAGGGAAGTTAATAATGAACATAAGTGGGAGTCTGTTGTCGGAAAAAGGATACCTCATACTATGCTTGTCCCATCTGATTTTAAAGTTAAGCCCTCAGATCAACTTAGAGTGGCTGTAGTCTGCAACTGGGATGATAAATGTGGAATATCAACATATTCTAACTATCTCGTAAATGCAATGAAGATTAAAGTTTCCGCCCTTAAGGTATTCAGCGAGGCTCGCCCAGATAGATCTATAGATCCAGAAACGCCCATTGATGTAGAGGACTGCTGGATAAGAGGAGAAAACCTTCTACCTCTGGCCGAGAAACTTCTGGAATGGTCTCCTGACTTCATTATCATACAGCATGAATTCGGAATTTTTCCCAATGCTTTTAGGTTCATGCAGTTTTTGCAGGCAATCAAATCCATTCCTACAGTTACCTGTATGCATAGCGTTTACCGTCACTTAGATAAGTTGGTATACTCAGAAAGTATTCCAAACATAATCGTTCACACTCAGCAGGCTAAGTCGGTTCTTGAAGAAATGGGAAATTCTTCTAAGGTTTTTGTTGTTCCTCATGGATGCGTGCAGACAGTAGAGACAGACGAAGTCTGGAATATCATGCATAATCCATATACTATCATGCAATTTGGATTTGGCTTCCGCTACAAGGGAGTAGATAGAGCACTTCAGGCTGTTTCTCATTTGGTCCACAATGATCCTAAGTTCAAAGATCTCTATTACTTCTATCTGTGCTCTTCTAATAACCATAATCAGTTATCTAACCAGGAATATTGCGACTACCTCATAGAATTGTCCAAAGAACTGGGAATTAGAGACAATGTTGCCATAGTTATGAAGTATCAAAGCGATAAAATGCTCAATCTATACCTGAGATTGACAAAAATGGTAGTTTTTCCTTATCTTATCAACGAAGATAACATGGTTTACGGATCCAGCGGCGCTGTCAGATTGGCGATGGCCGCTAAGAAGCCAGTCATATCCTCAGAATCTCATCTCTTTGATGATCTAGAAGGCTTCGTGCCTCGTCCTAAGGACCATCTGGAGCTCGCCAAGGAGATTGACTGCCTATTTAGCGACTCCAAGCACCGAGAGCAGGTGGTCAATCGTGCTCAAGAATACGTTCTGAATAATTCCTGGGAAAATACCGCCGATAGATACCTTGCTATCTATAATCAGATCGTCTGAAGGTACTTTCAAGGAACTTGTCGAAGAAAATAGACATGAACTGGTACGATTCTTATAAAGAAGTATATTCTGCAAACTCTGCTGGAGCTATTATTAGCGGACCAGTTGACGGGGCAGGACATATGACATCAGATGATCCAGCGCTAATATGGTCAGCGACTATTAACGGTCAACCTGCCGGATACGCACTTGTTATTTTTCCTAAAAACAAGCCTCCTTTTGTTGGACAGGTAACTATATCCAAAGACTGGAGAAGACAAGGAATAGCTTTTGAATTGTATTCTGTTATTGACCAGTATCTAAAGCAAAATAACATTCAACCACTTAGGCCATCTAGAGATCTGTCTCCTGGCAGTCAGGGTCTTTGGGATAAGAGACGATTATTGGGAGTTGGATAATGAATTGGTATAATGTATTCAAATTTTCCGCGCTAGAACAAAATTGGTGGCAGAATTTCTACGACCATCTTACGAAAGCCACTCCTTTTGTCGTAAAAATTGATGGAGTAACCACAAGGTTTGTCTCCAGCGGTGTTGATGGAAATAAGATATGGTATACCTTCATGGCAGCAAGAGAAAACGATCGATATACTTGCAGCGTTAGGTTTGAATTTTCTCAAAGCATTCCTCAAGGCGGAGGAGAAACTGTTTGGAAAAATGATAAGGGAGAAGTTACTTGGCAGAGTTCAACACTGCATCAAGTTATTCCTAAGGGAAATACAGAACTTGTTAAATTGAATTGGTCTGTTATAAAGAACATGAACCTTGGACATAACGGAGCGGAACTGATCGGTCAGGGTTTTATTCTCGCGCAAAACGCTACGCCGGTGCTTGTTCTTACTCAGATAAAGAACGCTATTCTTGGAGATATGTACGACAACGAAGATGATGGACCAGATGACACTCCTCCAGTAGATTCTCCAGTGCCATCTGATGACTCCTACGTCCCTGCTCCGGTTGCTCGATAATTAAGAAACTTGTCTTAAGAACTGCGGCGGAACTGAACCATGAATAACAATGGTCTCTTCGCTCATGCCTTCCCAGTCTCTTTCTACTCCCACGAATTCCTTAAGACCTAATCTCCAGGCAATCGCTTTTCTTTGATTGTCTCCTTCGAATGGATCTTCCTGGGAAACTCTTGGAGTAATTCCTGCCGCTTTCATGGCCGCAACGTCTATCTCTATTACAGCATCTCCGTAAGAACGAGTTCCTTCGGGATTCGAAGACGTAAATACTGCATCTCCAGTTCCTCGGTTACTTAACCCACGAGTCTTGGAGGCCGCATTAATTCCATACTGAAGTATTGAAGGTACGTTCTCTGAATCAGTTCCATGATAAAGTTTTTCTCCGGCACTTACGTTCTGCCAGAAAGTTTCACCAAAATCCGGAACCGGAATGTATGCATCCAAATTGAAATCATTTAAATCATAGACCCAATTGTTGGCATCGCTGAAAGATACGCCAGAAGCATCGCATTCCATGACCATTGAGCCGTAAACATAGACCGGAGCGGCTCCGCCTGGCCAGGTAATTTTACGATAAGGCACTTTGTATTGATTGAATACGGCAATAGCTTCATTGCAGTTATTGACTTCAGATATACTTTCTTCAAAAGTCATTTCGTTTTGAGCGTATTTGTATTTCTTATACCAGTCCATATCAATACCTTATTAAATGAGCTGAACCGCCTTCGTGTTCCGCCTCCATCTGAAAACCAAACTTATTCTCAAGTAGAGGTATGAGTACTGGATTGACTACCCATACTCGCATCATGGTACTATATCCCATATCCTGATAATCATGCTTCTCAGATTCGTACTGAGCAATGCCTCTTTGAATTAAGGTCGCCCCAACTCCTTGTCGCCTGAATTCAGGTTTTACTGCCAGGTCAAAAGAGTACACATATACCTTTTCTGGTTCATAATCTTGACTCTCTTGCCATCCGCAACTTAAGGCTCCAATGACCACTCCGTTCTCTATGGCAACTTCTCGAACCTGACTGTCTCGGGGATATTTTATCTTCGATTGATTAAAGACCTGATCAGCTTCTGCGCCTTCTTCGTAATCCTCTTCAGGATCGATGCTCTTGAAGTCCATATCAGCTTTTCTATACCAATTCGTCATTTCATCGTCTCGCATAAGAGAACTGAGATATTTTCTCTTCCAGTTTTTGCAGAAGAAGAGCTATGGTATCGGCTACTGTTCCGGTCTTTGCGTCAACTTCTAGTTCCATAATCTTCTCCCTGGTACTGAATTATTCATTTTTCGCGCAAGAATAACCTTCTTGTTCCGATCCTGCTCGACCTCCAAATTTTTTCGCCATATTGTACTTTTTCACATATTCCACGCAATTATTGTCTTCCACCAGCTACCCACCTTCCCTTAAGCTTCCCTCAAGTGAATCAACCATATGATACGATAATAGTGTTCATGAGCGATACTCCATCAAAAACCCCATGGAAAGCCGAAGCCGATCATGCTTTCTGGATGTCTATAAGCGGATATCCCTGCATAGCTATTCGCCATAAGCAATTCGGAACATGGTGCGGATATGTAGGCATTCCTGAAACACATCCACTCCATAAAGTTGACCTGCAAACCGAATCCGAATGCCTGAAAGAACGCTTCGAAACCCTTAAACAAACCCCACTCGCAGAAATGGACCTGTCCCTAGACCGAATGATGGCAGGTCTCTTCGGTAACATGAAGCCATGTCCGGCATTCGTTCTTACCGCACACGGAGGCATAACCTTCGGAGGCTTACTGAGTAGACTTGAATGCCCTTCCGAAATCCCTCCCCAATACCTCCCCGAAGGCTATTGGTGCTTCGGTTTCGATTGCATGCATAACAGCGATATTGTCCCAGCTTACCTCGATGAAAGCTATGAACTCTTCCAAATAACCAAAGACATAAAGAGTATTTTTAAGAACTTCCTTTTTTCTCCTGAAGAGAATACTGATGACCAGGAAGAAAACGATAAAATGTCCAGTTTGATAGATAATCTAGGTTCAGGTCTAAACGGAAAAAGTACCTACAAAGATATCGAGTTCGTTAGAGAACAATGCGAACATCTTGCAGAACAACTAAAGTCACTTGTAAAGGCTCCCACAAATGAAAAACAATAAACTAGTTATTGATGAAAAAACTAGCGAAGCAATACTTGAACTCAGTATCAAAGAACACAAATCAGCGATCAAAGATCTTAAGAAAGTATTGAAGCAAAAAGAAGAGGCAAAGAAAGTAAATATTCCGCCTCTCCCCGTAACTTCTGCTGATAAAAAGAAAATCGCAGAACTTAAGCGACAAGCTCTTGATATGAGGACAAAAGGCAGATCTTTTAAGGAAAAAATCTCTGTTGAATTTGTCGTTGAATACGGATTTAACTGGGAAGAAGATGAGGCATGTTCCTCTTGTGGACTTGACATAATCTCTATTAAATCATCAAACAAGGCTTTTCAAGAGATGCTACTTAGTCAAAAAGATGCTATTGCAGATAACGCCGTATACGATATGAACGAAAACAAAAATTCACCTCTCACCGATAAGTACTGGTCAAACAAAGACAAAGTAAACAAAGAAATCGCTCAAAACTGTTCGGCTTTCGACGCTCTGAATAAAAAATATCCCACCAACGGCTTGCATAGACAAGTCTATACCTGATTTAAAAAGAAAAACAATGGGACAAATATTCGATGAATTCCTGGAACAGTTCAGCATAATCCCCAGATTCTTTACTGCATGCGGAGATGTTGCAAGCATCGCAGTCTATTGCCTGTTCCTCATGCTCTACTACGTAGTAAAGAGCTTGATGCTGCTTTGCTCCAGAGTCTTCTCCTGCATGCTCTATTTTTTGGGTATCTAGTTTTTTCGCGCAACACAGTAAGAAAATTCTTAAGAAAGCGATCTTATGGGCGGTACAGTTTCAGTTGTCATTCGTCGTAACGGCATAGTTACCCCTATGAAGAGATGGACAAACCCTCTTCCCCATTTAGTTAATTGCCTCCACTTCATAGAAAACAAAGATAAACACTTTGATGACTATTTCCAAGCTTATAATGACATGAAGGCCGATTGGGAAGCCTGTGATAAGAAAGAACCGTTCGAACTTAATATGACTTCTTGCTATGCTCCCTATCCTGCGCCCATGGCCCCATGCGGCTATGGCATAGTCGTCATAGACTGCGATAACAAAGTCGTATTGTCCTCCCAAGGCTATTCAACCTTTGGAAGAATAGATATTACCCGTTTTCTTCCGTACAAAAAACTTACGAAAGAACAAGAAGCAAAGCGAAGAAAGTTAGAATCTAAATGTCGCAATGATGGAGATCTTTCTATCTTTGGTCTTCTTGTTGAAAACGGAGAAACTGATACTTCCATAGAAGATCTTCATACTGCACAAAGGTTCAAGTATTTTGAATGTTTTGACAGAAAAAATCGAAGTAGAATGATGGTTCCTGATCCGGGCTTGTCTCTAGAAGATATAGCAGCATTATACGAAAACGGTAGCCTAATATGCTGCCAAGGTGTTTTCTTAGACATGTCTCCCTGGAAGATAGAAGACCATGGAGAAGGACCAAATGCAATAAAGAATATTCGTAAGAGAATGGAAGAATTAAACTTCCAGTTCTCAAAAAATGACGATAAAGAGTGGAGAAGATTCAAGAAAGGCCTTTGCGACGATTAAATCCGCTTACACTCTTTCTTTTTACATTGCGCGAAAATTTGTACCCAAAGGCCGCTCTTGACTTCTATTAAGTCGTAGGAGCACCGGCTCCCGTTCCTCCTGGAGGAGGCGTAGGACCGTTATTCCTGTATCCTGGTGGCCTCATGCCCGCATGAGCCTCATAGTCGTCAGTCTCCAAATACATGTCAACGCTTGGATCGTAGTACTTGCCTTCTCTTCTGTCGTAGTATACTACCTTGCCGCTCTGAAGACGAGTTGGTCCTTCCAATCCTTCTCTTTCCCTGTTGGGATACCTGTCCGTATCCAGATTTGGCAATGTATAAGAACCGGCTATCTTGTTTAAATCAAATATCTTCTTTGAAGCAAATCTTGTATCTTCTGGTCTGTCCCCAAAGTCTTCATTCATTGTCTGAGACTGATCCATCATGCCTTCTTGGCTTTCTTCCCTTGCGAATTTTTCGGCCTCTTCTTCATATGCCCATATGAGTTCTCTGTCCTCCATTGCGTTCAATGGACGAATCTGAAGAGACTCTCCAGGATATGCTTCTTGTGTCTTCTGATATATAACCTGCTTATCTTGAGGACTTTCGTTACCTTCAAAAACATGCTCAAGATATTCTCTAGGAGATCCATCATATGTTGACTTAAATACGACCATCAAGGCTTCTTTGCCTTCGTATTGTCTAATTCTTTCGAATCCATCTGTCTTGGCATTTGGTATGCCTCCGTAATTTTCGCCATACTGTCCAGCCAAATCAGCATTGGGGTCCTTCCCTTTTGGTATCCATTGCGATTCTATTTTCTTTAAATCAAAAATTCTCTTCATATGTTCCCCTCTTGTTTAATTGGCATGGCCTGCCCGCCCGATCTTTGCTTAAGTTGAGTCAAGGCGTTCTGATCTCCGTTCATGGCGCTCATTATGAGCCTCAAATCCTTATCCCACATCTCAGTACCCTGCGATTGAACGGATCGATTGACCTTGCCTA